>JAHREE010149431.1:0-19427 GCA_033628505.1 Tringa tobata | reverse complement strand
TCCAAAAATGTTTCAGAAACACCTGGAAACCTGGCCAGATTAGGAGGGAGACAGGTGGGAGGGAGGCTGGACCCCCGTTTGGCTGGACCCCTGTTTGGCTGGACTTCTGTTTGGCTGGAGACCCCCATTTGGCTGGAGACCCCCGTTTGGCTGGACCAAACGGTCTGGAGAGGGAAATGGTGAAATGGTGGCAGCAAGCGAAGAGTCTCTGCGCTGTAGGGAAGGGTGCTCCTGCCTTGGCTTTCCTCTGACTCCTCTCTCCTCCTCTCCACAGGGATGAAGACCTCTGGAGCCTGTACGCTGTTGTGTCTCTTAGCACTCTCCTTGTCCCCAGCTGGTGAGTCCTTAACGCCGGGGGATTTCTTCTCCAGGCAATGACCTAAGGAGAAAGACAGAGCCAGGTAGAGGGACAGTGAAGGGGGAAGGACTGAACAGGAAAGGCAAGGTGAATATAGGATTGTAAGGGAAGATTTAGGAACTGGGGACCGGTTCCTGTACGTGTCCCCTCTCCGGTAAGTGGAGACAGAGGTCCCCAGCCTCTGCTGCAGGGGTGTTTGGGGGAGCGAAACAACCAGGTGGAGTTGAGAAGGAAGGTTGGCTGTGCTTTGTGCTTGCTGTAGACCACTGTACCACCAGCCTTTGCCTGACCTGGGGAGCGTTGCTCCACAAAGATTGTCCTGTCCCAGTTGTGAAGCGTTTGCTGGTACTCACGGTTCCTGCTGGAACGGCCCCATTTTAGGCCACTCGGTTACCGGGAGCTTTTGTAGCTTTTTTGTAGATCCGTTTGGAGAAACCTAGCTTTCTGTGGTTCGAACTGCTCTCCGCTTCCCTTGTTCTTCTGTTTTGTTACTCTGCTTCTTTGTTACTTTGGCAAAAATTCCAAAAAAAAACCCAAACAAACAAAACCAAGCGAAAAAAACGAGAGGGTAGGATCAGGCATCATAGTGGGACGATTCAGGACAGAATAATTCAGTGCATGGAAAAAGCTTCACCCGGGAAAAAATCTTCTCCGACTGTATGCTGTATGTAGGAGACAAGTGACTGCACCTATCGCCTTCAAATCGGGTCTTTCCAGTCATCTCTCCTTGGTCCCCCCCTCCTGCTGAAGCCTGGTTCTGCTCCCAGTAGAACTTTTTCCTGTAAGGTGCCCAGTGGAGGATATCATATTTGTGACCGTGAACCAGGAAAGTAAGGCCTCCAAGAGGTGATGTGCTTGTAGTTGGCCTGCAAAGTCAGATGTAGGAAAAAATGTTTTTATGATGGGTGAAGGAGGCCTGGAAGGAAGATGTCTTACTTCTGTGCGTTTTGTTTTAGCATTTCTGTCGGGCTTTTTTGTTTAACTTGGAAAAATGCAGGAATCATCAGCTGGTCTGTCGTTGCCTCTTTTGGTTTTGGGTGAGCAGCAGGTTGGGTGAATTGTGGTTGGGGTTTTCTCAGACCTCAAGGATGAATTTATTGCAACACGAACAATAAAGTCCAAGCGTTTATAAAGCATATGAACCGGGTACCCGAGCAAATATAAATTGGGGTGATGGAGAATTTGATAAGGAAGTCACCTCTTTTGTCTCTTTTCCTCGTATACACTTGTGTTCTGTTGTTTTAGATCGGACCAGTTTTCTAGTTATCTCCTAGGAAAGGGAAAAAAAAAAAGCAAGTAAGAGCTGACTTTTCAGTGTTACAAAAAAGGGGGGGGAGCCTCCCCCCTTTTCCCGTGTGCCTCCTGTTTCAAATCCAGCACCGCTGGCCTCTGCAATGGTTTCAGAATTTGTGTCCTTCCGTCTGTATCAGAAAAAAACGAGAAAGTGTTCGATGTCATTTGTATTATTTTTTTTTCCCCTCTACTTGTTACCATGAAAAGAGCAGCCAGGACAGGGAAGGTTTTGGGCTGCGCTGCATCGTGCGCTCAAGTTATTACTCACGTCTGGCCACCCCTGGGTCAGCCTGAGCCCTTCCTGGCAGCCGGGTGGGGAAGGGAATAGCAGGGTCCAGGGACTCCTGGAAGGCTGGAGAGCAGGATTATGTCGGGTTCCCAAGAGTCCCTCTACAGCCTGCGAGTAAGTGCTCTTGGAATGAGGAAGAGCTCAGACAAAAGCTCCAGACCTGGTCGTTTTTGCCCGTGTTGGTGCTCCCGCTTAGGAACAGAGAGCTGAAGGCTGAGTTCCTCAGAGGCATCCAGGGGGAGCTGGTTTTTGGGCTGGTCCTGCACACATCCCTGCAGTGCCCCAGATCGCTGGGGTTTTTTTTCTGCCAACTCCTTTCCTTCATCCCACCCCAGCTATGCAGACGTTTCCCTCCTCTGTGGCTAGCAGGAAATATTTTCCTATTTCTGGCTGCTGTAGGAAGCAGCTCTCTCACCCTTTATATTTGGACAGGCAAACAGTCTCGCTCGGTTTCAATTTCTCCTCTTCCACACAGCACGCACAGCCAAGCCTTCATCGTCCTCCCTCTCCAGAGCACCCAGGGGCTGAGAGGGGAAAGATCTTCTGCTTCGTGCTCCGTACCGAGAGGGGATGATGGACCAGATAATTATTTACCCAAGGAGCTACATGACCTGCAGTCTGTTTCTTACAGTGCCGATGACTCAATCTGTGACCCCAAGCAAATAATTTCCATGACTCAGCTGTCTCTTTTATAAGATGGAGGTAGGGATTTTGACCGACCTCCAGAGCAGGGAGACAACGTGCAATTTGTTGCCAAAACGCATCGAATGGGGTTTCAGAAATGCAAAGTCCCAGTTGCAGATCCAGAGGTATTTAGTGTCTGTCCCTGTGCCTGGCCTTTGGCCCTGGTGGAGGCAGCAGGGATAGGATCAGGACTTGCTGTATCCACACGTCTTTGAAGAACAAACCCAGCCAGTGTGGAGGCTGAGGCAGAGAGGAGATAATTTCTCTCTTCAGCAGAGGGCAGTGGTGTCTCCTGGACATCATCTCAAAAAATAATTTCACAAAGCCTGCAGGCCGTAGAAATCCCTCTCTCTGTCCTTTCTTCACTCCTCTCTGTTCTTTTGCAGGCTGGTTCCCATGGATGGTCAATGGGCAAGAACTGGAAAGTGCAACCGGTGAGTATTGCGGGCATGTTACGTGCTAAAGACTGCTCATGTGACCCACTTGTCCCCTAATCGGGGACTTGCCTGATTAATTGCAGATGAATTAATTAAAGAAATTAATTGCAAATTCACTTCCTTGCCTCTGGCATCATGAGCTTGCCTTGCAGTGAAGGTTAAACCAGCCCTCCAAGACAACCTGCTAAGCGTTGCGTGTTCTTCACAAATAATTCACGAGTGATTGGTTCCTTCTGAACGCGTAGCTGAAGCACATGAAGTTGGTGTTTGCAGTCAGGAGTTGTGGGAGATCCAGGAGGGCTGATAACTCTTCAGCCATGAGATGCTCAAGGAACTCTACCACTGCTCAGGAAAATCCCAAGAAACAGGGTGCAGAAGTGGCGTGGTGCTTTATCCAGAAAGGATATTGACTGGCCTTCATACCAGCTGTGTTGTTGGGAGTGAATTGCTTTATCCCTCTGGACCCTTTTCCATTTCTGTGACGTGATAAGATAAAATGAATGTATGTTTGCGTCCTGCTTCAGCACCCAGCAGAACCACAAGGGCCTGCCTTTTCTTCAGACTGAAGCCCCTGCCTAAGCCGTCAGACATCTCACGGCTATGATCCTGTCATATGCAATACCTGGGGCTCCCTGAAAAACTATTCAGAAGCCAGTCCAAAATGTGTCCACCAAACTTCCTCCCTCCGTCACACCTACCCCAGCTTTGCCATGAGTTGCCTTTCGAAGAAACTCATCCGCTGACGAGTTTCCGCAGTCAAGGCTGGGTTCTGGAGCTCCTTCCTCTGCAGTGGGTGCCTCAGCTGCCTGTCCCACTGCTGCGGCAGCTCTCGGTGCCCTCCTCTCAGATCTTTTCCATCGAGATGTTTGTCTAGGGCCGTCCACTGCAATGGCCGTGTCTGCGAAGTCAGAACGTGAGCCCAGAGTTCATCAAGGGTTGATGCGACGCCCGCACTAAAAAATCCGGTCCAGGCGCTGAAAAGGGGGATGGAGATGGGTGGGATGGGCTGACTGTGGTTGTTGAGTATTTGCTGGGTTGGTCTCCACTGTCCTGTGAGCTACCGTGGTGGCCAAGGTAGTTCAGGCTAGCTATGGCTAGCTATGCAGGGGACCGCAAAGCAAAGATGAGCTCTCTCAAGGACATTATCTCTTTTCCAGGTGAACTTAACACCGAATCTCTTCTCAGCACTCCTGGTAAGCTGCTATCTCTTCAGGCTTCTTTCCCCCTTTTCACCTTTACTGCTATCTGCCTAGCCCCAGAAATTATCCATTATGCTCAGAAGCTCCTCTTCCCCACTTTTGACATTTAGCAGTGCTCTTCCAGCATTTATAGCTCTCTGGGAGTCCTTTCTGTGCTCCGTGCCGGGAGATGAACTTGGGGTGGCTTAATGGCCTGTTCTCCAAGGAAATGCCTATCTCACCTGGTGGACCAGGTCTTTCTGAAGCTGTTTGCACGGCAGGAAGCCATGAAATCCAAAGCTCATGGGGTCCAGGCTTGCGGGAAGGAAGAGACTAAATGTGAAGGGATGGAAATCGGCCAGGTTCACCAGTTAATTAGGCAGCACCAGGACACAGGTGGTGCACGTGTCTGCTGACAGCTAGTGGCCGTGCTTGGCTGCTCAGGAAACTAGAGGTGGCAAAAGGCCCGAAAGCAAACTGAGCAGTGGTGGGATGGGGAGGTGGAAATACTGTTCTTTTCCTACTGTCTTCCCTGCCGTGCCTGGGGCTATGTCACTGGAGGGCAGCAAAATGTACATAGAATCATAGAATCGTAGAACGGTTAGAGTTGGGAAGGACCTTATAGATCATCAAGTGCCAACCCCCCTGCCATGGGCAGGGAGACATGAATGGTAGAGTAGATGGAGGACGCTTGATGACCACCTGTGCCTCCTTAGAGAGCCAACCCTTGCTGTGGAGGTAGCCCCAGGGGTAGGACAGAGACCTGATGGGAGTGTAGGCATTTACAAGATGGGCTAATCCTGCCAGACTCACAATGGGGGATGGAGGAGAGGCCCAGAAGCACGAGAAGAAGCCTCCCTGCTTTTTCTGTATGAGTCATTTGGAATCCGGCGCTGCTGGCCTCGGGCATGGGTTCTCTCTCTGCTGGGGCAGGTCTCTCAAACACATCCCGCTGAGGTGGTGGGGGGATCGGGCAGGGCAGGGAGAAGGAGAACACATGTGGTGGATGATATGGTTCAACAGACAAAGGAGAAGCAGCAGCGCTTGGTGGTTGCTGGGAAGTGCACTGCGTGTGTAGGAGAGCTCATCTGAGAGTGGTGTCCTGTTCTCCAGGACAACAGTTCCACGGTCTCTTTTCTGCCCTGTGACTCTGCCCATCAGCTGGCTAGATACTGTAGGTCAAGTTGACCAGCTGACAACACTGGGGGATATTGTAAATGCAAGGTGCATGCTCTTCCTTGTAGGGATGGAAGGTGAAAGCAACCTGTGTCACTCGTGTTCAGTGTGTGACACCTGACAACCTGTAGGAAGTTAGATAAGACTTGATGGCCAAGCCAAACTGGCAGTGGCTAACCTTCGTCGAAACCTGGAAAGACTAAGCGTGTAGCCTTCACAGCAGACTTTGGCTTCAAAACACTTATTGTTGAGGGATCAAGAAGAAACTCTTCACAAAGGGTGTCCCATGGGACCCTCTGCAGCACCCTGTCAGCTCTAGGACATATTCGCAGTGAAAGCCTGCTGTCACTCTGGCAAGTGAGATGATAACAACACCATGATCGGTGTTGTCTATGAACCCTGTGTGGCCTGGCTGCTGGTTGGGAGCGGTGAGCCATCAGCACAACTGGGGGCGGGGGGGGAGAAAGAGGCTGAAAACTTAAGATCTTTCAGAACATTTTCTTTTTTTTCCAGCTGCAGCTGTCACACCACCTGTGCTTCTTAGTCCGGGTGAGTTTATTCTCAATTCGTAGCCAAATTCTGCAGGACCCCTCTTCTGTCTCCTTGCCCAGCCCCTTGCACACCCAGAATCCTGCCTTCCCTGCCTCCTCCTAACCACAGCCCCGATGCCCAGAAGACTCCTTCTCTCTACACCCGTGTGTTTTGTCTGTGCTTCTGGCTGACACAGTGGCACGTGGTCAGGAGAAGCAGAAGTCCTCTATAACTGTTGATGGAAACTTGCCGTTGGCAGTCAGTCCTCCGAGTTCCTTTCCAGTTGGTCACTGGGCAAATAATAAAACGTACTGGTTCGCTGTGCTACAGGTTGGGTTGCTTTATCAGAGGGAATAACAGTCCAACGTCCTTTTGACCCCTTGTCATGGACATTAAAGACCCGGTGGTCTGGGGGTTTCTTAAAGGAGTCATCGTTCCTTAGGAAGAGGCAGTCACAGGCTCCTTCGCTTCTTGTCTGGATGGACAGAAATTACCACAACTAAACACATTTACCTGACCTTTTGAATGTCAAGATTTTTTGAAAGTCAAGATGCCCGTAACAGTGTAATTTTGAACAGTAGTGGTAGTACTTTATGGTAAAGCTTGGACAGATTTTTAGCGTTGTTGACCGGGTAGATTCGTATTGGCTTTGTACCTTCTCTTACAGTTTCGGGTCAGTAACAGTGATACCTTTTTCCACATCAGAAGTTACAACGGAGGGCTCTTGAAAGAGCTTTCCAGTCTAGGAAGGAATCGTGGTAAATCACACTAACCTTGCTACCCTCTGTCTTCCAGTTCAGTCTGACAGTGAAACTACGACGGCTTCATCAGGTACGTTTGAGTTTGCTACCTCCACCCCCTCCCAGACCCACTTACATCCACCCTGTTACCTCTCCAGGCAGGTGCTGGCCAAGAACTGAGCTTAGTCCCCTGGAAAATTCCCTTCACCCTGTTCCTTGAGTTAGAAGTACTGGAGAATGACCATGGTGGAAGCTGGAGTATTGCCCTGGGTGGCAAACCCCTCTCCAGGAGGAGAGGAACTGGCAGATCATCAGATCAGACAGGATGGGTCAATATTCTGTCATTTTCAGTGGCCAAGACCAGGCATTTCAGAAGGAATGCAAGAAAATCCGCCATAGTAAGCTACAAGGTTCATTGGCTAGACAAGAAAGGAACCAAGTTTGTGTCCTGAAGTGTGAGATTGCTGATCTATTAGAAACACGTGTCTCAAACACGTGACTACATTTTATTTACTTGTGTCTGCCCCCTTTACAGTGCGTGCCTTCTGTATTGAGGATTCCCAGTAGGCTTGTTTTGCACTTCACTCATCGTTCCCTTGGTTTTGTCTTAAGAAGCAAAGGGACCAAAAATGTCTGCCTTGTTTTCCTCTTCTCTAAACCATCCCTGTCTCTCACGAGAAAGTGGAAAATAGAGGCCAGCATCCCTCCCTAAGAGCCTAGAGGGCAGTCTTCAGTGATGAAGTTATGTGTGTGCCAGAATGAGTGCACCTGCTCGTGATGCTGAGTTGCACCTCTGTGTGTGTGTGTGTGTGTCTGTGTTCCCAGATTGTCGTGAAGAGAAGTTCCCTTGCACACGCCTGTACTCTGTTCACAAGCCGGTGAAGCAGTGTATCAGCTACCTCTGCGTGACAAGGTAAGAAGCCAGCAGTCCCTAAGAAAAGCCCTAAAAACTCTCCAGAAGCAGCATGTCCAGTTGAGCATTTGTTTCCTTTGGAGACCAGAGGTTCCCTCAGGGAACTAGTTGGAGAGATCAATCCCATCCTCGCAGTTTCCTTTTAGGGTGATTAATTAAAGCTGTGCAATAACGATTATCTGTGCAGCACTAAGGAGCTGTAATGTGCCCCATATTGTAATCCGTATTTAAGATATTTGGCTATTTAATTAAGTCTTGACAAAGATTACTTTCCTATTGACAACAGCCTCATTCTAGGCTAACTAATCCTAAAAATTTAGGATTTGCCTCCTCATCAATGAATATTGATTATTGCCTGTATCCCTTTTTTATTTTTTTTTTTCCTTTGGGTCCCTGTGCCTTTCTCCATTCTCCTCGTCCCGCTCTCGGCGATCCCTCAGTGTCCGTCGCATGTACATAATAAACAAGGAGGTGTGCTCTCGCATTGTCTGCAAGGAGAACGAGGTCATGCAAGGTGAGTGATAGCACAGTCTACCCTAGACGAGTGGCTGCAGCCACCTGATAGTGTCTCCAATCTAACTAATTACCCAACCCCTACCCGTAGGTGGTACTTTCCCTGGGCTTGGCTTGGGGGAGCTGTAATGCGAGGCAGCCTCGCATCCAGTATGCGAGCCATGAAAAACACCGGGAAGTGCACCTCATACTAGTAAGAAGGACCTGAGCTCTGCCTTCCTCCATCTTGATCATGGTCTACTGGCCCCAGGCACACCCTTACTCAGAGTAGCATCTCTTTGAGGTTAAAGAGTAACTCTCAGGATGTCAGTTTGTGAATAGAAACAGGATCTAGTCTAGATTTCTTACACAGCCTATGTTGCAGAAAAATACGGGTGATTTTAATATGCATTGTGCATGAATAAAGCCAGAAGGAAATGAATAAAGGCCTAAGGACCTGTTCGCTTACCTCATGTGTATGAGGATTCAGCAGTTCCAACGTTTTCTGTAGATGCAGTGAAGGATGTACCTCTAACTATTCTGGTGGTGAGGAACTTGAAGGAAGCTTTGGTTATCTGTCAACACGTGTGTGTGTCTGCTATGTCTTCAGATGAGATCTGTCGCCAGCTGGCTGGCCTTCCTTCTCGACGTCTCCGCCGGTCTGGGCAACCCCTCCACCTCCCTTGCAGAGAACTTCTGGAGCAGCAGCGCAGAGGGCCTGATGCTCTGTGAGCTACCAACAGCAGGAGAGAAAAAGGAAGGGAGAGAAGAGAAATCATCATCCACTACCTACAGCCCAAGACAAGTCCTTCTCGCTTGTGATCTCCCCACCATTTCCTTGCTTCTCTACCTTCCCCCACATCCTCTTCTTCAGGTGCTGCAGTACACAGAGTCCCCTCTCTGCTAGACTGTCATGGTGGCTGTTGTCATCTTCAGATTTAGAAGATGAGGATGTGGGATGCTCCCCTCTTTTCTCCCAAACTCTGTTTGGGAGAAAACACGAGCAGGCCATGAACTGCTCATTTCCCAGAGGTCCTTATAAATGTACTGCATCTTCTCTTGTCTTGCCCCTGCAGAGAGACATGCATGGGCGCAGCAGGGAGTCCTCTCCAACGGTACAGATGGCCCAAGCTGCATCTCATGGAGGAGTGCAAACCTTTGTGCCCTAGGACTCCTGGCCTAGGTTTCTTGCGTGGCATCAGTGTGAGTTTGGATATGGTTAATCAGCCTGAGCCTCTCCAGTCCTCCTGAGCCACAGGGTTCTCCTGTGTCTGCTGGCCTCAGAGAAGTGACAGTACTGGGAGATGAGCTCTCTTCAACCCAAGACAAACCTCATTGTCCCTGTATGGCAGCAGATCATTTATAACTACCTCTGGGAAGTTCTTTGTCTCAAGCCCATTGCCTCCCTCACACACAACTGCTACTGAAAGGAAGAATTCTGGATTTAATATGGCATTATGTTTTTCTAAAGAAGATGATGTTGGAACAGAGTGCTGCCTCTTCCTCTCCCTCATCTCCTCTCTCCCTTTCTGTCCCTTCCTTCCTATTGAAGAAATCTCTTGATGCCCATTCCAGGCAAGTTCCAGGGAGCAGGAAGTATGGCTGCCTCCGAACCTAAGCCCAAGAGAGACCACGAAGAACATGTGTGTCCTCACAGAACTGAGAATTCACAATGAATTAGCTTGTCCCGGTGACTTCTCTTGGTCTGGCTACCTCCAAACTCTCCAGTTGCTGAGCCTGCTTTCAATATCTCCGCTTGAGTTCCTACCTCCTGCCCTGGGAGCTCCTGCACAAATCAGAAAGGAGTGACAAATTGGAAAGGGATGTGGGAGAAGAACCATTGTCTGGGATCTCTGGGTTTTCCTGCAGGTTCTCTGTCTGTGCTGACCTGCAAAGAGCCAGGTGCTGCTGAGGAGGTAGACATGTCTGCAAGTGGAAGCGTAGAGGCAGGCCAGCCTGGGGAAAAGAATTCACTCTGGTAGCACTGGATATCTGTGGTCTGCTCGAGAACATTTCCAAGTATGTGGACAGTTGTCACTGTGAGACTGGGTAGGGTAAGTGGGGGGAGAGCTGTCTGAAGTGTATTAATCACTCCATGTGACAATTAGTGGCAGGACTCTGTGGGGCACCAGAGACGAGCAGCTTAGGTCCCGTCAGCAGATCAGCAACACCCCGTCTCTAGGGAGTCTCAAGTGTCGTTCTTGACTAACAGAAAGCCAGTTTGCTAAGAGCAGGCACTCACCCCCCTCACATAATGTCCTCTGTTACGGGACTGAGCACCACTGCAGGAGCACTGGTCTGCTGCACAGAGCCAGGGTCATACAACATAGGGGACAGTTTGCTGCACAGAGGCAGACGTCTCCAGTAAAAAGAGCAAATCACTTGATGTAAGAGCCTCTCCCCAGGACTCGGATCTCTGCTGTAGGCAGCAAGAAGCTGGTTACATCCTCTGGGTAGGGGAAGACACCCCTGTGCAGGCACAGATTTGTTCTGTGTAAGGTCAAAATTGGCCACAGATGGGCTAAATCTCTGTGTTCATCCAGTAAACAAGAGAAAGGATTCTAAGCTGTGCAGTGACTGGAATTTCATCCTGTACCTAAGGGCAGAGCACCCCTGCACAGAGGATGGTGCTTCTCTCGAGTGCTTGATGCTCATGAGACTGGGGATGGAGGAGGAGGAGTTTCTCTGTAGGGAGAGCACGCACGTTTCTGTAGAGAGGAGGGCACTGAGAGCTTGATCTCAAAGACATTCAAGCCACTGGCAGCCACTGACTTCTACGGTGGGAAGCCTGTGGAATTTGTGTGTGGAGGAAGGTAGGATGGAGATGAGAAGTTAGAGGGAGCTCTTGGAAATTGGACTAGGCCAAGTCTCCACCCTGTATTTAGAGTTGAATGTAAGCTGATATAGATATAGATATAGAACTGTATAACATAGCTACTGTACAGTATATAGAAATTTAACATTCATACAGTTTGGAGAATGGTTAGAAATCTTTTTGTTGCTTGCTTTCAGCAGGTACAGGAAGAGGTGCTCCTCTCCAGGAGAACACTGTTTTAATGCTAGAGTCCATATAGTGCACACAAAAATATTAAAAGAAAATTTATTTCCTGCTATTCTTGGCAACTCATGTGTTTGAGTTTATTTGTCTCTAGGTGTATTTCCTCCAGATTGGTGTGCAGACTTTACTTCAGCCCAAATCTGTTTCTTTGGACCTCTTTACTACCTGCTAGCCCAGTCTCCTGCTGCCGCCCTCCCTTCCCGAGAGCTCATTATATTTTCTAGAGATACAGAAAATTATCTTCAGCAATTTTTTTCCCATGGATAGTTGTGCTAGATTTTCCTGACAGTTGATAGCTGCTGAGCACAGGGTTAACTCCTCCCAGCCCATGAGATTTGTGTTGAGAACACATCTTTTCACTGCACGTGTGCCATGACTTGCTGGTGGAGAACTACCATCTCCAAGAGAAACGGTAAGATGGCTGAAGTAAAAGAAGAGCTGTGATACATCATCTCATAAGCAAAGGAGAATTTGTTCGCTAGAGCCATTTAACTCGGGAATACCTGAAAGACTGCATTAAAAATTACACTTCTAGGTCAAAAGGATTAGGAACATTTTTCTTTCATTGAATTTCTGACTTTGACATAGATTCCTCAGACACTAACTGTACATATTTTGGTCAAAAAGATGGAGCACTCGGAGCACGGAGGTGTCTAGGCAGTCTCTTCATGTGCAAGTCTGCATTTAGATGGCATTTCTAGAACAACGATGGCTGTGGCCCAGATTACCCATTAAACTGCCTCTAACAGTGTCCCGTAGTTCTTCAGGGCTCAACCGCACAATGCGGGTTATTGCACAACTCTGTCCCCTGGAATCCAGTGCTCCTTGGCTGGTGCTGTGGTGTCCCTCCCTCAGACTGTTACAGCCTCAGCCCCGGTGACTGCAGGAGTTGCTCCCATCTACACAGACTTGCATGGGTTCTCGGCCTTTGTGGTGTCCTACTGGCGTGTTCCACCAGCTGCGTGGGCCAAGTATGCCATTGGCTTCTCATCTTCCTTTCCTTACACCGCTGGGGTCCACACAGAGGTTTCTCCATTAGCACTTATCCCACGCATGGACTTGTCCCCCCTGCCACTCCAACCTGAACCGCCATGGTGCTGTGCCACCAGTCTCTGGAGGTTGCCTGTTCTCGCCACCTTGCTTATGGTGCTTTCTCTTTTAAGCTGGGGAAATGGTTTTAAATATAGCTCCAGCTAAGTCTTGTTTCTCATGCAGTTGGACTAGCCACAAAGAAAGCTGCCGGAGCCCCATTTTAGAAGCACAATCTAGAGTTTGTGGCTGATTTTCATAAACTCTTCTGACCTGGAATGGGAGCCACCTCCCACACGATGGTTGCTCTTGCTCATTTTGCTCTCACAGCTCCTGAGTACCCGATCAGTGTTGCTGGTTTGAAGGCTGCTGTTTCAAGGCCCTGGTGCCTGGTCCCCAGTCCAAAGTGGTACCTCACTTTGCTGGATGTAGGTTGCTAGAGCTCCCCTCAAGGGAAGCTGGCCACACCGAGGGCTTTCTGCTGCACCTGGAAAGCAAGGGTTGCTCCACCTTCCTATCTCCCCTTCTCCTCTTTGTTCTCTGCCTCTGTTTTCCTCCTCTCTTCTCTTTCCTATGTTCACCTCAGAGCAAGAAACACAGTGAGGAGGACGGCGTGGCTGAAGTGGGGTGGCAGGAAGGGAACTGGATGAGGTGGCACGCAGCATTGCCAGGTGGGGCTGGGGGCAGTGGGCAGCCCGTGCCAGCTCTCCTTTTTCTCTTGCCCTCCACTTCTCATGCTCTGCGGCTTCCCTGGCTACCAAGCTTGGGATATTCTGAAGGGAAGGACATGCCAGTCAGAGCAGGGAGTGGAGACTGGGACCTCAGGTCAACCTGTGGGCTGTGGGAACAGCAACCGCATGCCTTGAGGTAGTGGCCACTGCTTGCAGGAATGAGGTGGGGAGGAAGGGGACAGCTGTGGGAAATCACAGGGAGGATGTTGGAAGCAACTGCCACGTCACCTGGGAACTCCATGTTGCTTGGATCACGTCCATGGGGACCTGCAGCATGAACACAAGGTGTTGTCATCAGGCCTCTCAGCTTGGAGGGGTTCCTCAAGAGCATACCACTGGCTAGGGTGGGGGCTTGTCCTTCCCAGAGGGCAGTGGTGCTTGCAACCCATCCAAAAAGAGCACCTTTATTACATAAAGAACGTAACGTTTGGGTTGAAACCGAAAAGGATTTTAGTTTTTTGTTTTGTTTTGTTTTAAAAAAGAAGATTTCAGGTGTGTGTGATCCTGTAACTTTTACTGCTGGCACCACATGGTCTGACGTTGTTTGACAGTGTACTTTTGTCCGGTTGTGAACAGCCCCTCAGCTGGGGCACAGGAGATCTGAATTCCATTTCTGGATCTCCTCTTCTCCTCCTGCTCTCTGATCTTCAGCATATCGCTTCGTTTCTCTCTGTTCTCTGCCATCCTTAGCCCTTATAGTGGAGCTAGCCGGAACAAATTCCCACAAAAGAGAGAGCTGGATTTTAGTCCATTAAAAAAAAAAAAAAACAATGAAAAAAGTCTGTGTGAAATATCATGAATTATTTTGATTGTCTACTTTTGCTATTAGTGTAAATGGGTTTTTTTCAAATAAAAACATTTTCAGTAATATAAATTAGATCAGTTAAAATAGAAGCTGCATGTACTTGTTGCTGCTATGCTGACATATACAAAAAGACTGAATTGGTGAAAGCAGAGCAAAGCTTCATTTCATGAATAAATTATCTTTCAGAATGCTGTTTTGGCCATTTTACTAAGATTGCAATTTCCATACAAATAAAGCTTCTCACAAATTAGACATTAACAAAAGGATGCAATAAATAAATGCATGTAATTCAGTATGCCAAAGTCATAAGAAATGTGAGACCTCACCTGCTTAAATATAAGAGTAAATGTACAGGAAGCCGTCAATTTTTAAAAATAAATATCCTTACTGAGATAGTATACCTTCCCAGTTAAGATCATAGATAAAATTACGTTGAAATTCAGCAAGCAGAGCTAACTTCAAAGCTAGTTAGGTTGCTCAGAGCCTTGTCCAGCAGAGTTTTGAAGAAGTCAGCAGGGATGGCAAACGCACAGCCTCTCTGGTCACCTGCTCCAGTGCTCCACCACACTTAAGATGAGGAATATTTTCCTGGTGTCAGATCAGAAATTCCTTTGTTGCAGCTTTCATCTGTTGCCTCTGTTCTTTCTGCCGTGCACCTCTGAGCAGACTCGGGCTCCATCTCCCCTACAATGCTGCTGCAGACAGTTGAAATAAGTAACGAGAATAAACATACAAAGCCTTAGTTTTATTGCAATTTTAACTATTTTAACTATTACAATTAATCTTCCTTTAGGGAAACTGTTTTAAAAAAAATGCAAAACGTGATGGGAAACAATGGTTCAATTCAAGGATTTGCACTCTCTGTCCCTAAAGCAGTATGAGCACTTTGTCTGTGCTCACACAACGTATGCTTCTCGTGCAATACCTTCGTAGCCTGAGGCCACTTTTGATTTCTCTGCCTTGGGTTTGGTAGCCTTGGGTTTCACATCTTTTGCCCTTAGCTGGATCATTGCCTTTTTTGGTCTGCCAGCTTTCATATTCTCTAAGCTCTTGATTGCTTTCTTGGCCATGGTGGCTGCCAGTTTCTTGGCTTTCTTTAGGTTTTCCTTCACAGCCACAGCTATTCTGGGCTTCTTGGCAATGCCAGTCAAGGGTCGGGTGGTTCTGGGCCTTTGCTGCCTTCTTGGCACCTTCCTCTTGGCTTGTTGAGTTTAGAGTTAGAAGCACCAAGTCCTCTTGTGCTGCCATTTTCCAGGCCCCCACACCTCAGCCTGGTGTGGCTGTTGCTCTTCTGTACGGCGTAGACCTCAGTTCCCTTCCACAGTGGTGAGAGAAAGTTCTTTGCAAGATGTTAAGATGCTCATGAGGACCTCCACCCAAGGAAAGCTTGTACAACTGCAGGAAGCTCTCAATACATGTCTGCAAGCCAAGGAACATGCAACATACTACTCTTCAGTGAGCTCCCAAGCACTTCTGTCCTAGCCTCCCCAGCAAAGTGCTTCTCCAAAGACAACAGGGAAATTAAAATCAGGATTTATGACCCAGACCACAGGTGCAAGCTCTATTTGCACCGAGTAGCACGAGCTGCAGCAACTGCACAAACAGGAGCTAATAACAGGCAACTTTGGTCTGTGAAACCATAACCACAGCTAGAAGGTGAGTTTCATTGTGAAAAACTGCGGTGCAAAACTGAGTTTCTCCCCATGACTAGCAGATGATTGTAGAGATACGGAGCCAGTGACTTCCATCAGGGAGGGGGAGGATGTGATTTGGCGCAGGGTCTGGGATGCCCAGACCAGGTGGCTGAGCTGTAGGAGAATGGAGTGACAGTGGAATGCAGCCTGCAGCTCCCCGAGCAAAAAGAGGGTGTTCTCTGGCTCTGTGCAGCATGGAGACAGCAGCCAAGTCTGATGGGCAGGACATGCTGGAGGCTGGAGCTGCACGCACTGTGATGGGAAGCAGCGAGGTGCAAGCAGCTCTGGTGGGTACTTCCCCACCTCCAGCCCTCAGCACGGGGAAGGCACATTCTGCTTTGATCGCAGAGTCGCTGTTTTTCTTAGTGTAGATGAGATAAGCTGCCAACCATGTCATGGCCTCAAGCTAGAGAAGACACTTGAGACCATTTAGCGCAAGCACTTGGACCCTGGTCACATTTCTTACCTGCATTGGTGGTGGGGAAGCCATTTACTCCTCCGACTCCTCATCCCAAACTAGCCCCTTTCCTCCCTTCCCGCTGGTGATCCCATCAGTCACTGGTGGCAAGGGATGGAACTGCTGCTGCCTAGAGACACGGTGGGGGGACTTAATACAGGTGGGGAGAGAAAAAATTGTGGGGTCACTGAGGTAGGACTAAGGGTCATTAGTTGCTATAAGGAGCCCCAGGCTGGGCGAGCAGTGATGCAGGGCAGGAATGAGAGGCATTCACGGACTGTGGTTGAAAAATGTGTACTCAATTCAATAGTTTCACCCTAATTTGCCTCATCCCCCAGCAAGATAACAATCTCAACAGTGGAACAAAAATAAACTGCAAATCAAGTCTCCAGGTTTTGCAGTGCATGCCTGGAAAGCCAACTTGCAAGTAAAACACACCATAGCGTATAATCTTAGTGCACACCCAGCAACCAGATGCCCTCAATTCTGCATCGGTGGCATCATCAGCGATCCTGCGACACGCAGCAGTGCACAGCAGGAGGGTCCAGGTTTCATAAACCCACCCCTCCGGTGGTAACCCCACACGTCCTGAACTCCTGCCTTCTCTCCTTCCCACTTCTTTCTCATGACCTTGGATCCCCGCTCTCGTCTAATCCAGGTGCAACCTCAAGCGGCGCTCCCCCCACAGTGCTTTAGGTTTGTGTTTGCACCACCACCACCACCACCACCCCCTGGTGATGTCCAACTCAGGCAGACCTCACACATGTCCTCACAGCTTCCATTTATCTCCGTGGAGCTGCACGTCCCACGCCACGAAAGGCAGCGCTTTGCCGTGCTACTGCTGAAGCCTTCTCCCCAGGCACGGCGTCCACAGCTGAGTATCAAGATGAGCTGGCAGCTCTAGGGACTGGGCCTTTTGCCCCGTGTCCTAGACAGCAAGCTGCCTCTACATCTAGTGTGGGGATTTTTTTACGCCCAGGACCGGGGCGACGGGAGCGATCTGCCTGGCAGAGGTGCCTGAGCACGCGTGTCACCTGTGCGTTGGTCTACCATAGGGTGACGGGCCCTTGTGGAACGAGCACAGGATATAGTGGCACGTGCTCATAAAGAATAAATGCTTTAATATACGCTTATGTTTAATAAACATATCATATTATGTGTGCTTATAGCAAATAAGAGCGCCGGCTGGTTTATTTGCCCGTGTCTGAGCGTGAGGAGCTCTGCTGTCCCCCCTGCCCCAGGTCTCAGTGCAGGTCAGGGCCCGTGGTGCATCAGCACTTGCTCAGCAGAGAAAGTTCTTCTGCTTGAGGTTTTCGCTTGAGGCCAGGGGAAGCAGGTGTCTGCGCTTCTCGCGTTCAGCCCAAGAACCAACCAACTGGTGATGTCGGCGCTTGTTTCAAAATGCGATTTCTGAGCAAAGGGTGAATGGAAAAAATAAATATGTATTTATATCGGTACACACCAGCACATGACTTCCTGTTGACTAAACAAGCAACCTCTTCTCTGCTTCGGGGCTAGGTAATTACTTTTAATTATTCACCACATTTTTGCTCTCTGATTTTTTAGCATTTTGCTTTCTGAATCTTCAGTAACAGCAATGGTGATATTCCTCCTCCTTACACCCGACCACTGCTCCTCAGCCTGCTGTTATTTCTCCACCGTTCTCACCTCACGACAGGGAATAGAGCCCTGACCAGAAGAAACCTGAAGTTATACTAGGACATACTTCTGTGATCCTGACAAGCTGGAGCAGTGTCTCTTGCCAGATAACACTCTAAACACACCAGCACGGGGACACTTTCCAGCCTTCCCCACTAGCCTTTACCTGGCCCAGGCTTTGATCAGAAGCAGAGATGGAGTCATCTTCAGTAAAATTGGTTTTCTCTCCCACTGCCAGTCCCTTCTCCAAATAAGTTTGCACTGAGCAGAAAGGAAGGAAAACCGGAGCGGTCAGCATCAATCCTCGTGTAATAGCTCCCAGCCAAAAGGGTCCCACCATATGTTAAAGATTTGGTAATTCACAGCCAGGGAGCAAGCTGGACTAGCCGGTATATCAGGGATCGGCAACCTTTCCATGGTTTTCCAAACTTTTCTCGTTTTTTGACCAGAGCAGAGATGACATCTGCTAATGAGCGAGATCTTGGCAAGAGACTACAGCTCCTGCTTTAGGCAGAACTGCAGAGGAGCTGAGGATCCCTCTCATCATGTCACCCTAGACCTGCTATGAGACTCTAAAAACACATCCACATCAACACATTTCTGCCCTGAGGATTAGAGCTAGAGGCAGAGAATCGCTGCCACTGCCTTTGTGCACTTGCACCTCCAGTGAGAGGGGAAGTTACCGGTCTAAAAGAGGGGCATGAGAAAGCCTACATCAGTATTTAGACTTGAGAGCCCTGCCAAAAAGTGACATAAATATAGTTCATCTCCTCATTTGTTTGTTTTTTCTTTTTTATCTCTGTGGAGAACAAAGAGGCTCTCAACATTTAAGGAAAGGAGCTGATGTTTTGAACATGGAAGAATGAATTCCAGTTATAGGCAAGAGCAGAGAAAGGATCTAGTTAAATGTTTTGTGAGACTTGGCATATTAAACCTTTGAGAAAATCATTATGCACAAATTTAATTTATAGGGAAGACCAGGCTGGCCATGAAGATATTTCTTGACTCCTTTCAGAGCAGAAAATACTATGTAAAATTTTCTGCAAGCTTTTGTCTATGGAAATTAGGAGCCAGAACAAGAATAAAGCTGAAGCTACTTAAATTTATCTGATGAAACACAAACAGTTGTGATCTCTAAGAAGCAGATTTCTCGGGGTGTGTTGCTTTATTTTTTCTTTTCTTTTCTTTTTTTTAATGTCCTGCGTAACAAACATCCTCCTTGCATTATTAAAATTGAAAACTAGCAGGAAAGAGTGACAAAATGACTCTTGGTCTGATCTAGGAGATGGTCACAAAGTGCTGCTAGGGCAAAGGCTGAAAGAGGACAGCTGTTTCATTAGCAGGAGTGTCGTCTCTGACTGCGTTAAGCAGGAGGGGGACTTGCAAAGAGAGCAGGCTCTTCTGGCTTTGGTCAAACCCTAGGAGCCGGATACTCAATGGAGATAATTTCCACAACTCTTGAGGCCAATGCAGCTGCCAAAACACAGATGGCTTGAGCGTGTGCTCTACCCAGATGTTTCCTCATGTATGGGGGGAATGGGACAGCCCAGCCCTGGACCTTCCAGCAGTGCTTCTCCTTTGCCCGACATGCGCCGTGCCAGCCGCTCGCAAAGGCAAAGGGCTGTCAAAGCACTGGACCAGCGTGTCATCTGCTCTGTTCTGGCAAGTCATATCTCCTTTTCATGATTTTGCATATACTGGTTTCACACAGCCCGAGCATGCTGAAAAACCAGTAAAATTAATAAGGAAAGTAAATGAAGCAGAGAAAAAACGAAGAACTACCCTAGCGTGAGGTAAACAAACGCCCCGTTTCTCGGCCGTGGCGCTGACTGTGCCCCACTTGGGGCAGAAATAGAGCAGAATGTCCCCCGGCTGCCTCCTCAGCACCCCAAAGCTGCTGCCA
>JAHREE010149430.1:0-13988 GCA_033628505.1 Tringa tobata | reverse complement strand
GCTACAGCTCTTTTCACCAACCTCCAAGCTGCCAGGTATGGGGAACCATCCTTGGCTCTGCTGTAGGTCTGGGCCAGCCCTGCCATGAAGCAGAGGTCTGGAGCACGTTTAGGAAAGGCCAAGGTCAGAGCACTCAAGACACTCATTGAATTGCTGGAAGGAAAACCCCTTGTTTCACTAAAAGATGCCATTGAGGCCCAAGACCCAACAACCAGTAAATTACTCTCTGACACACCTACAGTCACAGGTTGCTGAGAATCTGCCTGGCAGATTTCTCCACATAAGAAGGTCACCTACTGCTCTAAAAGTCCACCCCTTCATAATATGTTCTGTGACCACAACAGGCTTCAGGAAACAGATTAGCAGGGCTGAAATTTTCATGATCTGTTCTATTTCCTTGTGTCAGAAAGTGCTTCTGGCTTGGAAGGCTGCCTGTAGTCACCTGCGTGGGATCTGATCTGATTCCCTATCTGCCAGGGCAGCCTTAGCAAAGAAACTGTCTCAGCCTGAGTTTAAAATATCCTCCTGCGCGACGGAGTCCCTGTGTGCCAGGAACCGTCTGTGCAATGGCAATGCAAACCGACAGATTGACTCCATTGCAGGCATATGGTCTAAGTGCCCCTTGTACCTTGTGGGCAAGTGCTTTTAATCCTGTTTTACAGCTGATGAGCATTTTAGGGACAGCATCTGACTTCCTGAAGGTCACAGCAGAGTCAGTAGCCAAGAGAGCAGTGGGACTCCAAGTGCTTCTTGATCTGGTGCTCTTCAGCAAGTAAGTTTTCCCTTCCTGTAACTTCTGGCACATGAAGAAATGACCTAAAGTGCTGTTCTACAGCAAGAATGGAGCTACGAATAATCTAGGAATATTGTTTTCCCTTCTCCATGGCACAGGAGATTAACCTCGAAAGGGCAGTATATGTGGGGGACTGATGGGCTTGGGGAACCATGAGGTTCTGCCTGCAGCCTCCTCCGCAGCGCGCAGTGAGCCAGAGCTACGCTGGCACCAGCTGGCTCCGTCCTTCTGCCTCTACTTAAGCAAAGCTCCTGCTGCCAACAATTAACTTCAACAGCATATTTCAGATGCCACGAGCGTAAGGACCACAATTGAGCTCAAAACGTCTGTGAACAACAGAACTGACCTTTGACATCACCTGCAGGAAATCCGCAGGTTGGCTACAGCAACAGAACAAATCCATATTTTTTTCTATACGAGACCATATTTTCCACCTACATGAACCCAGCAGCTCCCAATTGAAGAAGCAAACAGGCATTTAAAATTCAGCCAGTCCCAAGCCCTTACATTCTTATATTTGCTAGCTCCATTTATGGAGTTACAAATATGGCCAGTAAATGGGAAAAAAAAACAGCTCTACAAGCAGGATTTTTCCACCAGTAATAAAACCATTTACATTTGCACCACCTCTTCCCTTCATATTCCCAACCCTTTAATTCCATATGAACCATCTAATAATCTAATCTTACTCCATCTGCAGCCTCTGCATCTTTATCCTGCCACTCTCGGATATTCAGAACACACACTTTGCCTCTCCTTCCATCACAGATGGAAGATCCTCTGCATCCTAATCTGGGCATTTCACTGTAAATTCCCACGCCTTCAAAGGCCAAGGACATCTTACCTGGGATAACAAAGCAGTGTGCCTTTATATCACTGTAGGAAATGTTTAATTACTGTTCTTCTTTCAAAAAGTGAAAACCAAACTAAGCAATCATAGGTTCCCCCTAAGGAGCTGAATATCAGCAGTGAGTGAACCGTACGTCAAATATTCCTTTATGGGAGTTTTTTGATTAAAGCCCCTTGCTGGCCCTGAAATCCTCAAATTCAAACTCTGCTTCAAGGCAGCAGTGAGAGGTCTCTCTACAGCAAGAGTTGGGGTCTTTAAAAAACACCTCACAATACATCTTAAAATATTTTATAGAAGAAATACTCTTTTTAGTAATGCAAACTACCAGAATGGAAGATGCCGTGGATCAGTCTGCCCCCCCAGGTTAACACCTGTGACACCGTTAATGGAGGGGACTCTGTCCTTTGCTGGCAACGACACGAGGTCATCTCACGGGTCCTTTCTGTCTCTAACTGCTGCCACAGAAAAACCAGAGAAAAAGAGGGTTGAGAACTCGGCGAGTCCTTCCCCCGCCCCACGTAATAGAATCTGCAAAGCAAAAATAAGGTCAGACACTTTCAAATTGCTGCAATAGGAGAACCGGGAGATCATTTTATATCTAGTTCTAGAAGAGGCTAAAAATAAGCCTGATGTGAGGCAGAAGGCAGAGTCTGAAAATGGATTATTCTCATTTTTCCTGTAATGTAATTTGCAGATGTGCCGTGTTTAGGGGAGCAGGAAAGGTGTTTGGAGCAGGGATTGTTCTTTTTGTGGCTCGCACCGTCTGGTCTGCAACGGGTGCTTTCTCTCTAGTGTCTGTACCCACCGCTTTTAAAATGCAATGTTAATCAGCACTTCTACTCAGCAAGAGTTTCCTCACCTGATCAAAGGTCTTAGGAGTAATGTTTTTTTCTTATTAAACGTTTAATTTTAGGAGAGAAGAAAAACCTACTAGAGCTGTTTAAATAACCTGATTCTTGTCATGTGAACAAATGGGTGACCCATTTAGGCTTGCAGGTAGCTACTTAAATCCTTTCCTGGCCAGCAGCATCAGGGCAGCTCTTGATTCCTGTTGGTGCCTGCACCAGGGACACAGGCTGCAGTTGCATCCTGCTGCCTGATCTGCATTGCTGTACCTTTGGCGAAAAGATCCAGCCTCTATCATGCAGGATGCAGAGAGGGACTGAGCAGTTATGAAACTTGGATGTCTACCCAGAACATCTTTCTGTACCTCTGAAAGGATATGGGAAAAAAAAAAAAAAAAAAGCCAGAAAATTTCATGCTTCCAGGTATAAAATCAGGGATTAAATAAAAATATGATTTAAAAAATACATCCTCTGAAGGGCAGACTTATGCTACACCTGCACGGGATGGTGTTGCTCAGGGAAAATCTAGGTGAGTTTGGGTTTCCTCTGAGGAAAGACTGGGAGTGGCTGTTGCTGGAGCCAGGGCTGCAGAGTCCCTGTGCCCGCCGTAGAGCATCAGCGGTGCCAGGGGTCTGTGCCCGGGCAGGGACAGGGCATCATCGCTCAGTAGAGCTCCGGGTGCTTCACACTCACCCCGACTGCCCAGGAAAACATCATGTTACATGCTAATTACATTACAGTGATTTATACACCCTGGCACCCAAAAGTTGTCACAGCTTGGGGAAAGGACTTCTTTTTTTTACCTTTTCATAATAAAAAAAGCACTTTCTTCCTGATTGCTGGTGAAGCGATTGCTTCTACTAAGTACAGCAATGCTGCTAATAAGTACCCCATTTCTTCTGCAGCAGCCTAGGGTGAAGCTTTGTCTTTTCAAGTTATCTGCATTATGAGTGAAGAAGGGGACTCAGACAGACCAGAGATGCACTTTTCAGCAGTGCTGAGCTTTGATTTCCAAGGAGTGAAGTACCTGAACTACTCCTGGCCTCGGGAACCTGCCTTCTGGCTGACTCCTGCCGAGGCTGCGGGTGTCAGTGATGGAGCTGGGGAATAAAAGTAGGATCATCAGATTTCTGATCCGTTTCTGTAGGGCTCTGCCACGGCAAGATGCTCTACTTGTACGTATCGTCTTCCTGAGCATCTCACAGCGTAGCTTGGGTCTCACAAATTTTCATCAAGCAGGTAAGAGAAATACAGCACAGAGTGCAGTCGTGTTTGGAAATAAAATATGACCGGTTTAAGGCTCCACTGCAGCACTAGAGAACGGGAATGGAACAACAACCCAGTCAAGTGAAATCACAGCAGGAATTGTAGTGGAGTGGTTTAAAAAAGAATTGAAGTATTTGTTATTACTAGTGCCTAAGAGCTCTACACAAACCATTCTTAGCCATTTTCTCTCTCTTAGCACTTTGGAAGGGTGGGATTAAATTTGTATTATAAAAATTGCATCACAAAAGATTGGATTGTATTACAGGGTGATGTACTGCATCGTGTTCTCTGCTAGTCCTAAATTTACTAAAAGCCTCTTTAAGCTGTCAGGCTTCTGAGGCAGTATGAAAATAGTTACAAAAGAATTGTGATTTAAAAAAACAAACAAAAAAAAGAACTGCTGTATAAAGAATTTTTTCTCAGGAGTGTTTTTGTGCAAGGGGCAGCCTTATTGACTGGAATTCCTGTGCTAAAAACGCAATCTACAAAATATGCCAGGAATTGTGGCAATGATAAAAGTAGTGTAAAAAAAAAGTCACGAGGCACTGCAAGCCTGGAAATTCTGTTTTTGGAAGGAAGCGTGGTGGAAACTGGAGGAAGCTTTACAGGAAAGAGAGGTTGCTATCCTGATACCCTGTCCTGCCTGGCAGAAGAAATTATCTCTAAGCAAACGCCCAGAGACCAGTACACAAAGGAACAAACAAACCAAAAAATCCCAGCAAGAAAAGCCTGAACTATTTTTCACGGAAGCGTGGAAATTAACGCAGGGAAAGCTCAATTTCCATAGGCAGAGCTGCCGAGAGCAGCGTTACGCTGCTTTGCTTCCACATTAGTTCATTAGAGAGGTCCCCGACATCTGCCCCGTGTGCCCTGACCCCACTGGTGATGAATGGGTTTAATCTCTGGTGTGTGACACCGGCCCTTGTGATTCCCGCAGGTTAATTGATTTCTTTTGGCAAAGCCCATTTCCAAGTCCTGTCGTCTGAGCAGCGGGACCGGCTGCAGAGGGAAAACAAGGCATCTTGAAAATAGGAATTCTGCCGTAGCCAGCGAGCCGTAGGGAGGGCAGGAGGGAGGGAGGGAGGGAGGACCGCCCGGGCAGAACTCTGCCCTTGCCAAAGGTGCGCGATGCCAAGTGCGGATGGTCCATCGGATGGGTGGGAGCTGGACGTCCCATTTGGAGCCAGCACGGAGTTTTAAGCTGCTAATAGCAAAACGCTCTCTCTCCCAGGCAGGTGTGTGGCTAATAACAAATCCTCCCCCACAAATTCTTCCAGGGAGCCCGCTGAACCTGTCGGTGAGGGCAGACGGGACCCATCCTCAGCCAGACGTGGCAGGGAGAGGAGCCTCACCCGCCGGTGCCAGCCTGGGTCGAGATCCCCTCCTGCTCTTCAGCAACGTGTCAAACCAGAATTGAGCTGCACTCTCCAGGAATCTGGCTGCAGGACACCAGGGTATTTTTAACACGGGAGCGGGCAAATCCCAGGAACAGCCCAGTGGAAGTCGTTTGAGAGAAATTATTCCGTTAACCGCTACTTATGACAACTGTTCTCTCTGTATCTGAGCCAGCTCAGTAGCTAAATAATATAAAATTCATAAACAAATGGGAATCAGACAAACGTGGAAAGGGAAGGATGCTGAAAGGGAGAGAGATACAAAACCAGGTTTGAACCCTAAATGTGTTTCTTCAAGAAGTGGACTGGTGACTGGCTGGGAAGCGGGTACGCTCTGGACATGGACAGGGTACAGCCAAATCTGCTCAGGCGAGGCAGCAACAGCCAGAAATAAACACTTTAATGCAGGAGAACATGGAGCTGTGGGATGTGATCTCCCTCCTACAGTAACGCGGCTGCAAAGCCGGTGCTCTGGTGCACCCTAGAACAACCCAGTAAAACCCTCGCACTGGCAACCAGCAGAATCAACCAGTGAGCCACCAGCCTCCTGAGAAAGCCTCTTCTCTGGGAACCCCGTTGGAGCTGTGACACCACTGGGGACCCCAGTGCTTGCCCGGTATAAAGGTCTGGGGGGTTAGACATCCTGAGAAAGACAGGACTGTCCCAGAACTCGTCATTAGCTGAACACTGACACCCTCCTGAGATGCCGTCACACCATGCTGGCAACCTGCAGCACAAGGGGATACATCGCTCCACCATAATTCTGAGTGGAATGGGCCCTCTCTCCTTTGAACGAAGACAAACACTGAAGTTCTCCTAGAAACTGGTGGGGGCCCTGAGCGAAGGCCGACGCTGTGGCTGCACGAGGGGGACTTCATCTGCTGCCTTGTATTACTGCCCAATCACTGCATAGAACTTTTGGCTCCTTCCAGCAAACAAAGCCACCCTGAGCACCTAGAAACCTACAGTCATCTCGCCATGTCCCCAGGTGGTCACTGCTTAGCCTTGCACCGACAGCTTCTGTGCACGATTGCAGAACCTGGAGATGGGTTCTCATCTTCCTGCTGCAGGACCAAGCTAGGGAGGCTTTCAGAAACACAGCACAGCTTTCACGTCTTCTCCAAATAATCTGCTATACCATTCACCTCCTCCTTCTCTTAGGAAGTTCTTCCTAAGATCTAATCTCTGATTTCATTTAAATTTAATTTAAAATTTAATTTAAAGCCTTTATATGCAGGTAATAAACCAGGCACACATCAGTCATGTCACATCTCCAAAGCCACACTCTAGTTCAGCTGTGCAGGACTTAACCTCCTTACAGGATACATAACGAGGTCTTGTTTTTTCCACCGTGTTTAAACACCTCATTATAGGGAGAATGTATAAATCTAAAGGCACCAGGAGGCAGAAAACCTTTCCTTTCTCTGGTATTTGTGCGTGCTAATAAAAGGAAGGTGGAACTGCTCTTTCAGGGCCCCAGCACCATCTGTGGCACTGCTCCCAAACCTCTGATATGACAGTACAAGCCAGGAAGCATCACCAAAACCATCCACACACTTATGTCAACCTCCAAACACCTTATTTTCCTTCTAGTCATGATATGTCTAGTGACAGGGATATGCCAGGGCCCTTCTCTTTAGGGTACAACAAGGAACACTCTGCTCTTTGCAGAATTACACGGGCTGTTAACAAGCCTGTATTGCATTTTCTCACTCCACGTACCTATGTCTGTGTCATTAAACTGATACAAACTCTTTTGCAGCAACATCTACAGAGGGAGAGCCCACTCGTGACACTCCCCCTGACGTGGATGAAATTACCAGAATTACAGTTCTTGAACCAAGGCAAACAGCTCTCACAACCACACCGCAGGAAATACCTTCTCCTCCTCCCAACGGGAGCGAGGCAAAGGCAACTTATAGTCAACACCAGACTAGTCACCTGCCCCCATATTCAGCATGACATCATACACAGATACTCTTATTTTTCGACAATTATGAGAAAGAGACTAACCCCAGCAGTTTGTATGTCATGTGGAAGCGTCTTCCGAATTACTGTAGTTGCCAACCGTGAGGTGGTCCGAATCGGTTTCTTTACTGAAAAACAGTAGCTTTTTTTTTAACAAGCTGCAATAAGGGACTGGGAAAGACTATCTTTAATACAGCGACCCCTGAGCATCTAGGTCCCCACGTACACGGCTTTATTCCTCTTGCCTGACATTGCTGTGCGTTGGAGGCGGTGAGCAGGGGGCTGGATGGGACTGCGGGCTCAGAGTTTGACCACCACGCTCTGTGGAGCACCTCTTGCTCTTCACCTCACAGTTCACGTGCTCCAGCACACAGCAACCCCTCACCACAGACGGCCCGGGCTGTGACATGCTCACCCCAGGGTACGAGGGACCTGTGACCTCGGGTTCTGTGCTCCCCTCCGGGCCGTACAGCCAACGACGGAGATCCACCAGAGCAGAAGCGTGTCGAGGATGCCCAGCCAGCATGACCCAAGCCCCTGTGCTTCGTGCAGCCTCATGCACTCTGCTGAGCTGAGGTTCTTAACGCACAACCCGACACCCTTGGCCCGGAAGGACCGAGGCCAAGGGAAGAGTACGAGCATAACATTCAAGAGAGAAAACAGGCTGCGGTACCTCCCCGTTTGCAATCGCCAGGTTACTCACTGTTGTTCAGCTTTGGCTCGGTCACTGAGGAAGAAGAGGGCTGTGGCCAGGAAAAACATCCCTCCTAGGACAACGACAAACGGGCAGAGCATGAGCGCGTACCCCAAGCTGAGGAACTCCCAGACTGGGGACTCCTTTGTGCTTTGTCGTATTAGGTCTGAGATCTAGGAGAGAAGAGCAAAAACAGGTTAGTCACTTAGATGAAAAAGAGACACGTTAATGGTGAAGGGGACACGATTCCTGAAACAACCTCCCACCAAACACGTGTGTGGAGTTTAAAACGGAACGGGGTGTTCAGTAAGGGCTGAACGTCCCTTGCAGGCTTCCACGTGCCAGTTTGGAAAAACCTGGGCAACTTCTGCTGTGAGCAGCTTGGCCGAGGCTCTCCTCTGCCTCTCGGGCTCTCCTGTCCTGGTCTGTTACTCTTCCCACAGCCCTCTCCAGCTTCTCCCTGGCTGTGTCCCCAAGCATCTGACCTCGCTGTACCAACCAACCTCCCGCGGTGCCCGCAGGACCACACCGGCACCGCTCGGTGGGGGAGGGAGTGATCCATCTTCTGCAATTTCTGTCAAGCCCTGCTTACTCCTACACCTTCCCTACATTTCCACAAAAGGAGGGATTAAAATCCATTTCTGTGGAGTGGCTGGGAAGGGGGAAATGTTTTTCACAGAACAAAAAACCCCAGATCCCATCTGATTTTCAGAAGCAGAACTCGGACATGGTTTTTTTTTATCCCCGTATCTGAGGTGTGGGCTTCATTCCATCCTCACATCCCCTGAGCTGCCCTGTGAAGTGTAACTGTGTGCAAGCTGTGACTCTGCCCCCTCTGGCTCAGACCCCCAAGGCCTGTTCCACAGGGGCTGTGCCAACACTGAAGAACCACCGAGGTTATGGGCAACTCTTCGTGCCCCACATTGGTCTATTTGGTGCCCAGTGACAGGACAAGAGGAAATGGGGACAAATTTGAACATAAGAAGTTCCATCTAAACATGAGGAGGAACTTCTTCACTTTGAGGGTGGCAGAGCCCTGGAAGAGGCTGCCCAGAGAGGTGGTGGGGTCTCCTTCTCTGGAGACATTCAAACCCACCTGGATGAATCCAACCTGCTCCGGGTGGACCTACTCTGGAAGGGGGGTTGGACTAGATGATCTCCAGAGGTCCCTTCCAACCCCTTATCATTCTGTGATTCTGTAACCTGCATCTTCCCACAGCAAAAATGCACAAGTATATGACAGTAAACACAAGTCTGCGCTTACACGAAGGAGCGGTGACGTGCAATGGCAGTATTTAGTCCATTGTGAAAAGCTTTTGCTAAAACTCAGCAATACTTAATGACTGTCCGTAGCTAAACCAGTCATATTTTAGTATTTACTGTCCACCAAACAACTTTCCTCTCCATAAATCCACCAGAGCGGTAGCAGCAGTTGGGGGTGAGTCTCAAGGCACTGGGTATTTAAATGTCCGGCTCTGTTTTTATCTGTGACATTTCATTAAGTCAGAAATACTAGTTTATACCAAAAGACTGCAGGGAATTTGCAACGCAGAGTCCTACTGCTGTGCACACACGCAAACGGGCTCCAGAAATAGCCAGAGCTTGTGCAGCAACTTCTAAACTGCTACGTTACTGCTAATGAGAAAGGTGGTGTGAGACGCCAACGATGAGCAAAATCTGACATTCAAGGCTTCAATCCCAACAACCGAGCGAGGAAATGTCACACGCGGGAGGAATCGCCGACTCACAGCCCCGCGGTGTGGCGTTAAGGTGAACGCGTGCCAAGAGATGCCCCAGCAGAGGGTCACGGGAGGACGAGGCTGGTGAGGACTCAGGTGAGCAGAGTGTGCTTTAGAGGGGAGACTCTGGAGCGTTGGTGGCCTCAGGGCCTTCATACTCATCGTACAGCTCAGCCTGGCTCCTGACAGAGGGGAGAGAAGGAGCCACCAGCCTGATGCTGGAGCTGCAACCACTGCACACAGAAGAGCAGAGGACCACCTTTCAGGATGGAGCATTCTCAAGTAGAGAGGAGTGAATAAACATGGGATGAGCCTACCTACAGAAAGGACTGAAGGTTTTTAGCCAGACTTCTCTGTTTCATCCCCTAGAGAGGAAGAGGAGAAACTTTCAGTGCTCGGGGTGTCGCTAAGGAAGTGTCCTGTCCTCTCAACGAGAACTTCATTTGCAGTGTGTAACACACACAAGGAAAATCAAGAGAGTTATGAACAAGTCTCATGTGAGAAATTACAGTTTAAAAAAGTCCTTAGACTGAAGGCAAGTAACAGTGGCTATTAGTCTGAGAGACTTATCAAAACATAGCAGCGAGACTTGAATGTGAAAAGAACTCACCCACAGGAAATGAGCAGAACATGCAGAGCACCCAGAAGACAGGGACATCAGCTGGTAATTTACTCCCTCTTGTATCCAGACACCTTCATTCCCAACTTTTCCCTTATTCTTCACTATGAACCAAAATCTGGCATTGAATCAGCCCCTCTGTGTGGAACAGCCAGAATTGAGGCTATTCTAAAATAGAAATTTAGAAATTCTAAACCACATTTCATTTTGGGGAATGGATACGATTATCCTCCAAAAGGACCAGACAATAAATCACTCGACAAATTGATATGATAAATCAGCAGCAGGATGAAAAGCCAGGCATGTGCTCCCGATTGCTTTCTCTTATGGATGACACGACAGTCTAAGCTAAAGCCAGCTCTGAAAATGTAAAGTCTCCAGCAAATAAAAACTCCCACTGCAGCTTCCCCCCCACCTTCCTTTCTAAGGCATCACATTGACCTTTTATACCAATGAATCATGTCAATATTGAATCTGCTCCCTTTATTATTTTTAACCCAACGTACCGTGCAAGAATTTACTTAGAAAAAGCAGTGTTTCCTCCCATCCAAGGTATAATTCTTCCCAACAAACCAGCTGGGCTTTCTCATCTATGTTTTGTGTAACCCCCTCAGCCATGTCTACGTCTCTCAACTCTAGAACTTTATCAGGGCCCACTTTGATGTTTTTGCTGTTAACTTACAGTCACTATTCCCTCCTGTTTTCCTCCCCGCAGTTACAAGCCACCTGCTAAGACTGGAACTTTGGCATCTCCTCTCCAGAGGACACAGGACATAATTACAGCCTTGGGCTCCAAGAACGACAGACCGTCTGCCAAATGGTCTGCTCCGTGTTGCCAATTTTTGATTTTCCAGACTCCTTGCAACGACAGCATCCTGCGATCTCTAACTGGGATTTGGCAAGACCCAGTTGGGCATCATACTCGGTGTCTTCTCTCTATGGTGAGTAACAAAAAGGGGGGGTTGCCAGCACAGCCAGTGCCAGTTCCTCAGCGTGGAGCCACGTGTGGGATTCCTTCCTTTGTTCTGCCAATTGGTGGGTGGCAAAAAAAAAACAACCTTCAAAACATTTACTCAAAACTTGGGGGGTGGAAAATCAGTAAGGAAGTCCTGCTGCCGCTTCGCAGTCTGATCAAAATTCTTTGGTGACATCCTAACTATGAAAGTTCATGTCTTCTTTTCCCTCACGCTGTAACCAAGAGGAATGACTTTGCTAAATAAACTTCAGCTCCCAGCATTTTCACAGCAGAATACAAATGGCAAGTGTTCAGCCCGTGGCAGCCAACTGGATGGAGTCCAGTGAGAGAAAATGCCCACCTTCTGGAGAACAAACACTACAGCAGGATCCAAACATCCCAGATCTCTGGTTGTCTCCCAGTCTGAGCACAGAAGACCATGAAGGAAAAAAAAGGGAAACTTCATTACCTTTCTTGGGAAGCACGTGCTGTGTTTTTGGGAGCACTGGAGAGGCTGTTGGTGTGGGAAAAGCTCAGGTGGGCTGAGGCCCCAGGAAGGGCTGTGATATTGTCCCTCCTGAACAGCATGAGCAGGTAAATTAAACTGATTTACTAATTAGACACTGGTAACAACATCTTTGAAATCATCATCTGCCCTGTCCCATTGCTGAGTCATCCATCACAATTCCTCTGCAATTGCTTGATTTCTCTCAATTCCTGACGTTGCCTCTTGGGCACAAATCTTGCTACATAAAAGGATATTTCCACTGCAGTATCTGGCACAAATACCCGATTTTCACCATCGCCGATGTGCTAGAGGGCAGGTTCTCCCTGGCCCCTCTCCTCAGCACAGATCCCTAACACAGCACTCCCTGTAACCCCACAGTATCCCCACAACTGCCTGGGTTCACCCGCTCTGAATTCAGAGGTGCATGTGAAAGATTTCTTTGATTTTTTTGAAAAAAATCTAATATGAATGCAAATTAAGACCAGAAACTATAAATAAGGGATTTTATAAAGTAAAAGTAAACAATTTGCTGGACCCGTGGGGGAGCACAAACATTTATACTGTGCTAAATGGCATGAGAAACACATTATAAGAGGAGGAAGTAAAGCCAACTATTTTATGATATTAATTCTAAAAGCCACAGAAAGGTAAAAGCGATTATATCCTAAAAGTTATTTCAATTTTTACATTGGCATGTTTAGTTGTTCGAGGGGAAAAAAGCCAAACACTGTTCATCTTAATTGTGTTCTTTTGAGATCACAAACAAATTTAATACTTGGCTGGTGAGAGTATCAGCACCCGGCATTTGTGGGTGGTGCCTGCCTGTGCCCCGGAGATACCTGCGGGAAGGATTCCTGTCCTGCTTCCCTGTGCTGGGCTCATCGCTTTGTGCCCGGTGCCCCCTCCCCGGCTGCAGAAAATGCCTGGTTCTTCCTTGAAAAGGCTGCAGTAAATGAAAAGACTCGATCCAGGGTTCCACTTGCGACGCCGGCAAATGGACTTTGTACGGCTCTTGGTGTTAGAGCAACGTTTCTCCTCCAGACAGCACTTGCCCCGGTGAAGAGGAGAGGGTTGAAAGTCTATTTTTGTCGTGTCATTAACTGCCTTTCTCTCCAGGCCTGGCCTGACCATGGGTTTTGTACATTGACACTGGACTTTCTCCTCTCCCAGCAGGAGATGCCCTGTACCACAGGCAACGTGGAATCGAGGAACATGACTACGTGACTGGACACAGGTACTTGTGTACTTGGACTTGAGGCTGAGGGAGCTGGGGGTGTTCAGCCTGGAGAAAAGGAGGCTGAGGGGAGACCTTCTCGCTCTCTCCAACTCCCTGAAAGGAGGGTGTAGCCAGGGGGGGTCGGTCTCTTCTCCCAAGGAACCGGCGATGAGACAAGAGGAAATGGCCACAAGTTGCACCAGGGGAGGTTCAGATTGGAGATTAGGAACAATTTTTATACTGAAAAGGTTATTAAGCCTTGGAATGGGCTGCCCAGAGAAGTAGTTGAGGTTTAAATACCATCCCTGGAGGTATTTAAAAGACAGATTGACATAGTGCTTAGAGACATGGTTTGGTGATGGTTTTATGAGAGTTGGGTTGCTGGTTGGACTCGATGATCTTAAAGGTCCCTTCCAACCCAGACAATTCTATGATTCTATGAAATACATAGGGATGGGGGGGTGCCCACTTAAATGTAGAGACAAGGTGTGTGGTACAGGAGCACAGCATGGAAGCACATCCTTAGCAGCATCCCTGTCCCCAGAGGAGAGGGCAGGACACCCTTGGAGCACAGGTCCCTTCCCTGGTGGTGTGTCCCAGGAGGAGGAGGGCATTCACCTCTGTTGCAGAAATTAGACATCTCCTTCTGAAAGGTGCTCCGCACCACGAAATCTCTGTGTCCTACTGGGAGTTTACAGGGTCCTTGGCAGCTCATTACTTAATGAGATTTTTAGGCGTGACAGAACAGATGGGACGGAGCTTGAAATACTTGACTGAAACAACGATCAGCGCTGGATTTCTGGGCTTTCTTTAATGAGATACTTTTGCATACTTTAAATGTCCATTTATCAAAAATACTGAGAACTCGCACTTTTTAACCAAAGTCATGGGAAATGGCAGGTGCACAGCAGCTCGGGAAAAAAACAGAGCGGGCTGTGAACCCTTGGCAAAAGCCTCTTATAAATGGGAAGTCTTTCCATTTTTTTTTAGGGCAGATTTAAATCTTGTCTGTTGCTGAGTCATCAGAAGTGGGAAGCTTGTTAGCCTGTTGCAATGAGGAGATAAATCCTCTGTGGATTGGTCTCCAGGTGCTTAATTTTTTTGCAGCTGACAGCCATGGCACAGATTTGGCCTCTCCCTG
>JAHREE010149422.1:0-11654 GCA_033628505.1 Tringa tobata | reverse complement strand
GAGCCGGAGCGGCTGACGGTGCTTACTCGGGGCTCGCCGGCTCCTCTCACCCGCCACCCGAGCAGCTGCGGCCGCACAAAGGCGAGGAGGAGGAGGCGGCGGTGCGCACGGTGCTCGGAGCCCCGGCCGGTGTGGCACTGCCCGGAGGTAGGGTCTGCCTCTCCCCCGTTCGCAGCCAAACTTCGTGGAGCCAGCGCTGGCTGCTCCCGCGGGAGGCTTTATTGGGCTTTCGTAACGCTGTATTTTCTCCTGGCTGGTGTCTCTGCCCGGCCCCAGGTGACCCGTGTTATTTTTATTACTATTATTATTCCCGTCGTTGTTCCCCGCCCCTCTAGGCTGGGCGGGTGGGGTGGGTCGGGTCTCAGCGGACCTGGCAGCGCCGCAGCCAGAAGTTGGCGAGGGGCGTGAGGGGAGACGAGCCCGAACTCGGGGCCCCTCAAACTTCCCTGCCCGAGGAAGCCGCCCCCGCTGCCGCCTCGCCGCTCCGCGCCTTTCAGCTCCGCTCCGCTCCGCTCATCCCCGCTCCTCTCCTCTCCTTGCAGATGTCGGGCGTGCTGGTGCTCGCTGCCTGGTGCTTCCTGCAAGTGGAGAGCCGGCATCCTGAAATCATCACGAGTAACAGCAATCATGGCAATTTCCTGGACAACGACAAATGGCTGAGCACCGTTTCGCAGTACGATAAAGACAAGTACTGGAACAAATTCCGGGATGTAAGTACTTCTTCGTTTACCGCATACTTCTTGTTTCTTCCGTTTGACCGTAGCATCCTTTCAATGGGTGGCTGCTGGCTTTTCGAAGCTGTGGGTAGAAGAGAGATGCAGCTCGGGCAACCGGTTGCTGCTTGTATGAAGGATGTTGAGAGCTGTTTGGAAGCTGGACAAGCAGTCCTGGCATTCTTGATTACCCCATCGATCGGGGCAGCCTGGGCTTTATGTCAATCTCTCTGAAAGCATACAGTCTTCAATTTTCCTTTGGGGAGGAACTTTGAGCGAAGTTTCTGTGCCTGCTGCTTAAGAGCGTAGTTAACTGTAAACTGATGAAACCGGGGGTGTGTGAGAAGGGAATATTTACCAGTTCAAGCCACAAGGTGGTAAACAGTGAAGCTTGTTTTGCCTGCAGATTTGGTGGAAAATATTTTATTGTCCATTCTGCTCATGGAGGTCTTTGACACTGGTATAGGTTTGGAGGAAAAAATGCTTTGACTCAGTTTTTTTTCAGTCTGGAAAATAGGGGTAACTTCTGTGTGTTTTATGACGTGTATCTGTACAAAACAAATCACTTTCTTAAGCTCAGTCAATTCTCGAATTCCTCTAGTTTGAATAAAATTGCTTGTATTGTCAGTGACTAGAGAAAGGGAAATGCCACATTTATGGTAAATATTTACAGAGCTCCCTTTGCTTCTGTTGTCTATTCGCTGAAAAAGCTTTCTTGGAGTACACACAGAAAACCCTGCTTCAGTCTGCCCAAGGCTGGATAAGGGAAACACTGTTAATGTTGATCATGAGCATATTGAGGTTAAGTGTTCTATGTTGCATGGGATTTGTGTGATATGGCTGCGGCATCGCTCTAGGAAAGGGAAGAATAGAGCTGGCTACTAGATCTGCTAGTCCTGTTCTCTAAGAATTATTTTGTTTGTTTGTTTAGGAAGCCCTGGTGTCTTATATTAACAAGTTAAACTTTGATTCTCCATGTTTGTCTCTGTGGTCTTAACACTGTATCTTACTTTGACTTCCTCTTTGCAAAGTATTACAGTTAAATGTGACCTGTCTATGCCTAGGTTCTTTTTTGTAGTTGTAGTCACCTCTGTGTCTCAGAAGTTGCGCAGCTCTGAAGCTCAATAGAACAAAGTATGGCCTTAACAATGGTATCAACAGATCTGTCAGAATGTATATTTGTTTGCAGTCACTGTGTCACTGTGAATGACATCCACCTACTGGGACTGCTGAAGCTCTTGTATATCAGGTGTCTGGAAAAGCCCATACTTCTACAATAACTAGTATTTTATTAAGGGGATTCTACAGTTAATATGGATTCATAGATTTTTACCAGTGTCCAAGGGAATCTTTGTTACCATCTGGTTTAGCCTGCTGGGGAACACAGGTTTAGGATTTCACTCGTTAATTTCTATACCCAACTTGATGTGAGAATTCAGCAACATTTGAAAACGGAAAATTGAATGAAGGTCTGTCAAATTAATCTAAACCCACTTTTAACTAAGGACAGATTTATAGCAAGGGACATCTTTCAACAGTCTCCTCCCAAACTGAGACCTTGTATTAATGGCGTTTCTTGAGCTTAAAAGTTTTTATTTCATTTTACATAGTTTTTCTTTTTGAAGGCTGGATTCCTTGTTACTTCTCATCCCCTTCCCCCAATCTCACAAGTGCAATTGTCATAGAAATTAGTCCTCTTACTGTGGAAGATGTTCATGAAGATTACCTCTTTCACGTTTTAAGGTTTCACAATTGAAAATACTTTTATAGACTTTCTGAAAATGCTAATAAAAGCTGTAAAGCCTCAAAAATCTTTTCTATAGGAAGAATCACTTTATGGGGAAAAAACCTCTTAACCAGTCCACTGCCAAGCAAAAGCAAATAGATAAAGTTCATGCAAAGTGTAGGTATCTTTCTACCCAGCAGTCTTAATGGTTCTATTTAATTACTTCAAAACCAGCATGTTATGAATGTGTACAATTATCCATGAAACCTTTTATGTGACAAATTAACAGGGACTACTAATCATGTCCTACTAAGCTTTTTCCAAAAAGAAAATATAAAAAGCTTGGCTATATAATTAAGCTCTTTATAAGTTATCTTCAACCAAAGTGATTTACTGCATCATAAGGTGAGAGGTTCTGTGTCCACAGATGAAGACATGCATAGGTAGAGCTGCTGCCAATGTAGCAGGTATTGTACAGATAGCATGCTTCCAGCATGCAGAGATGTCATTGGAAGAAACCTGGTCCTTGCTTCATGGCTGTGTTGTTGGGGATAGATTGTTAAAACACTAGTGAGAAAACTGCCTGGTGAGATGCAGCATAACAGTATTAACTGCTACGTATTCATAATTGCTGAATTTTAGGGAAACTGTCTTCCCATCTTCCCTTTGTTCCCAAACTGTAACTATATGTACATCCTTACTAGAGGAGGATCTTGATAGGGGCTTTGCACAGGAGGTTGGAGCATAGAAGTGCTGTTTCAGTTAAAACCTTCTTGGGTCTGACACTACAGCTACTACAGAGCAGGTGGCCTAGTTCATACCCTGTAAATCAGCAGCAGCAAGGTTGCAGTAATTATCATAATTATCTTTAGTAGCTTTCCGAATTTTATGTCATGTTATATAAATAAAATTGCACAAATATTTACATAAGTGTATCCTTACGTACCGTAGGAGAAACACTGCATGTATGGAGCTGAGATTTGATTGTTTTGGGTGTGGCCACTTTAAAAGCCTGTACATGCATGCAGCACAAACATCTGCACACACTTATGTGCATATAAATCTGTCATAATGTTGAGTACTGGGTGGGTTTTTTTTACAGCTGATATGTAATTGAATATAAAATATTAAATCGGGCTTCTCTCAACTTTTTCAGTTATTCTGTTCAAAATCAATTGGTTGGTCAGCCTTATTGAGCTATCATCCAATATGGCCTGATTTGAGAAGACAGCTATTGATCTTTTTTTTTAGTATGACCCATATTTCTTTTGGGCAAAGACAGTATGGTAGTTGCACTTAATGGCCCGGCCATCATTACTCTTCTGTGAAAAGGGAGCACGGAAGTACACCTCATTTGATGTCTGCGTTATTACGACCATATAATCAGGCTAAATTTTTTAAGTCTGAACTGAATTTAATAGTGTGAAATGATTACCTGTCAACATTTTCAAAAGACCTCAAGGCATCTGGCTAAAACAATACTTTACAATACAATCTTTTTGCCTGATTTGAACATAATTTTTAGAATATTCAAGTGCTCCGTTTTTTAAAACAAGCAGAGCCTGTAAATGAAAAGGAAGACCAATGTGACTGATCTGTTGTGAAGCACGTGCTGTTGAAAATCTTGTATGGTTGTCCAGCTGTCTAGTATCAATAATGATGTAACATCTGATGTATTAATAAGCTTTCAGTAGAATCTGAAATTGTTATTCCTGTCTGTCTTCCACCTCTTTTTCCTTTCCTGCCATGGGGTTTCTATGTGACGAATGGCAAAATCTTAGCACTGCCTTAAGTCCATTTTATAGCTGGAGTTAATAGTATTTCTGTGCCTCGTAACTGTGTGTTGAAGCTGTAAAAAAGAAAGGACAGAGCGCAGAATCTGTGGTAATATGGAATTTATTCTTCACCTAATACATATATTGAATGTGGCTTGCTACATACTTAAGTAACTGACTAGGTCTACTTTAGTAAATATCTAAAACATAAAAACTAAATCAATATAAATAATTACTAGAAAACGAAAGAAGTAAGCAAGCTGGAGTCTGTAGGAAGGTATTGCAGCTATTTCCTTTGTACGGATTTGAGGCTTGGAAAAGAAGACATCACATATAAGAGTCAAATTAGACCTCTTGATATTATGAAAACAAATGTTAAGGCCTCGATCTTTCGATCAAATCTGTTGAGAAATCCTTTGGCTTAAGAGGAGCTCGAGCGCAAATTCGACACCTGAGCATGAAGTGAATTCTTATGAACTTTAGCAAGCATTTATTATGTGACAAGCCATACACATTATTGTAATAGGTCACACTGCTGCATCTCATTGTGTTCATAGAGGCTTGACATGGAGTAAGTGTCCTCTTAGTGTTAGGCCTGTCTTTAATCAAAATTATATGAACAGACTAATTCTATTACTTCTACTTGGAGTTATGTCTATTACATTATTAATGCTTATATATAAAAAGGTAATAAGTTCAACTCGCTATGGATTAAACTGCAAAAATGAAGAGAAAAGTTAAATGAACTTAGAGGATCTAGTATAAACCATACAAGGAATTTCTATGAAGTTGAAAGCTAAGAATCTTGGCATGAACTCTGGTTTCAGTGCATGTTTATGCATGGCAGGCTGCCAGACCACGTTCTGAGCATTAACTAAGCTATTTCTCTAAATTTTATTGCTTACAGAGTTTCAGTTCAGGCTATGATGTTAAAACCCCCATGCATTATATGCCTGGAGATGATTTGACACTGCATGCCTAAGAAGCAAGGCATGAAATATCAGCTCTGTGTATACATTTCTCAGACTTATTGTGGATAAATAGTTACATATTTACATATGGATACGTAGTTACACATCAGCATCATGAATAGCTATATAAAAATATATTAGATTAGGTAGTAGATTTCCAGTAGAGTTGGTCTTAGACTACCATTTCCTGATACGATCCACTGAAGAGACAATTTTGTCAGTTATTCATGTAAATTTGCCATTCTGAGCCTATGAGTTCCTCCTCACACCTGATCAGAAGTGCAGTGTTAGGGGATAAAGTAAACACAGGGCTAGGAACTGGGGGACTTGCATTGTTCCAGTTCTGCCACTGATGAATTGTTGGACTTTGGGCTGGCTCTTCACGCTTCTGCACTGCTTTTCCCCTTGTTTCACTCTGATTTGTTTAGCCCAAAATTAGAAGTGTGGCAGTGAAACTTGATAGCAGAGAGCCGGAAAACATGACCAATATTGAGAAGGATTGGAATACCAAGTAGGCAGAATTGGAAGACCTTGAGAACACAAGTAATAGAAGTGAAATGAAATTTTAAAGTACAAAGTAGAAGGTCATGGAATGGAGAGCTAACACAATTTTATTCTGGGTCCTGGCAGCTCAGCTTGAAATAGATGAGAGGGAAACCCTGTGTACTTTTATTGATTTGGAGAGTTATTCTAAGTAACGAAAGTAACGCTACTCTGAGGAGGGTGAACGTATTGGAGGAATGCATAAAATGAAAGATTTGTGGTTCTGTTGAAGAAATAAAATTGTATAATGTATAGGAGAGAATACTTAATCAGCAATATTGAAGAACTATTCAGGCCCTGCTAGTTATGTAGTAATGAAGATAGTCATAAGGAAGGTTACAGTACATTTGAAGAATATCTACTAGCTGGGTAACGGATGTACCCAGTCTGTAAAGTGGCTGGGTTATGTGGTGGGTCACAGGCATCTCAGGTTTGCTTCTCAGGGGATTATCATTCAAGACCACCTTCAGATTTAATTGAAGGTGAAGATCGTGTGTATGGATTCTGGTGGATCTGGACTGAAGTACAAATGAGTTGAAATGTGATTTATCAGCCTACCCAGACACTCTAGCATAGGTTGTCTCTTAGGGCAATCCTTACTCAAAAGAGGGACAAGCCTGGAATATCCATGTGATTGAAAAGTACAGCTGAGATGTACTTGCCAAAGCTGCATGAAGTTTAAAAGAACAGCAAAACATGAGACTGAATTTGTGCAAATGTAATTCATAATCAGCTTCTTATAAACAGAAGAGATATGCTTCCTAAAAATGCCCTTCTCAAACTTGACGCTTCCCTTCTGCAGTGGACAAGGGGAAAAATAATGGCATTTATGTCAGAATAATTAACTTGGAAGGTACAGAGTGCCAGCTTTTTGTAATTAACTGACACTTATCCAGCTTCCCTAGGAATTACCTAAGACTCCAAAGCTAAATAGGTCAGTAGAAAACTAGAGTGTTAGTTTCTGTATTATATGTTTCAAATTCTAACTTGAATAATTTCCGCCTTTACAGAAATAGAATTCTGTAGATTTGAAGTTTTCACTAATACATTTTACAGGTTTTTAGAGTAACCATTCTTGTGTTCTTCTGCTGCCCACCCTTCCCGTTCTCTCCCCCCAACCCCCAAACAACTTTATAGGCATTCTGTTCTCACTTTATTACAAATTTAAACCGTGATTTTGTCAGATTCCTGGGAGGTGAGTTTTCTGTTGGATTTCTGGATGTAGACTGTATGTTTTAAGAGCTGTAGTGGGAGCTATAAGAAATAAAATGATGTGAAGAGCATGTTGCACCTTTGTAAGGAATAAAGAGAAATCTTTTGTTTCTTGGTGAGGTGAGGTTAAAAATGAATAAAAAAGTGGAAGAGCCAATTTTGATGTGTTGTAATGCTAACACCTTTGTGCTTGGGGTTTGGAAAAAACAAATCAAAACTGGGTACACAGTTCTGGGATAGATTTTGTTTATATATTTGTCAAAACTTAACTCTTGTAAAAGGAAAAAAAGAGGGGAAGAAACCCCACACAAATGAGCCATGTGTCATGTCAAACCATGTGAGTGTAATATAAAATGGGTGGATTGAAAATAGTCATAGGAGGCTGAGTTCTGATGTCTGTGAGTTTAACAACTGTTATCAGGCTCTCGTATCCATGGGTAAGTAATACAAGTTTTATTTCAGGTAAGTTGTCCAGGATGAGGGTTGGGAAAATCAGGCTCGTGATTCTCAGGTGCCAAATGTTAAACTTTAGTTATGATACTGTCTTGAACATCAGGGAAGTTATTGCCTTTTTTTGTCTCAGATATTTTAACTGTTTGCTCTATATTTATATTTATGGTTTTAACCAGGAGGCTAGAAATACGTAATTTCAGTCAGTGCATATTTTTTACATTTTTTGTGGATAAAATACGAGACTATCTGTCTGGATTTGGGGTGGAACAACTAAGATGCTTTTACAAGAGGCAGGACTTTTTGAGGGAAATGGAAGTCAAATATTACATCTAGTGTATGAAAATTTTGATTTTTTAGGTAAAGTCCGTTTATTCAGGGCTGTTTGATTATTTCTTTGTGTAACCAAAAAATCTATAGTGAAGTCCTGGTTATGTTAAAGCTGATGACCAGATTCTCGAAGACTTTAGTGAGGCCTGAGTTTGATTCTCATATTCCTCATCTTCCTGTTCTCTTAGATGAAGAACAACTGTACATAAAAGACCAGTTAGATTAAACAGTTCTTTCTGTTTCGGAGGACATTGTGTAATTGGAAAAGGATGAAAGATCAGGTGTCTGGCCAGCATAAGTAGAAGCAGCTCTGTCGAACTCCCTGGAAGAATCAAACTATCTGAAAATCAAACATCTACAGTCTACAAAGTACACATCTTATAGATTCCAAGCAAAACAGGAAATCAGAGCTGACACAGAGCAAAGTTTAGGTAATGCTGCTGCCTCCAGTGTGAATTTCTGTACTTCCAACACTTAAGTCTGTTTCAGCTTAACACAGGCCCTTACTCCTGCTGTTACTAAGTCCTAACTCCATGGAAGTATTCTGTCAGCAGGTAGATAACTCCAGCAGTTATCATTGGTGGATTTGCAGGTTGCCAGCTAAAATTGAATTACATGTTTGGACGGAACATCTAATGTCTAATGAGTTTCAAGGCTAAGATATGATTCAAAATTTAATTTACAGATAAATTGCTAAGCTACTGAATAGAGGTTTTGGCAGGGAGTAGATTGGTCTTTATCTGTCGCTTCTATAGCTTGGTTTGTAACAGAAACCAGGGTAACAGAAAATCATTCTCATTAAAAAGGTACAAGGGGGCATCAATTAATTCTGTGATCTCAGCTGTCCTCTTAATGAACTTAGTGTCATAAATCCACTTCACTGATTACTTTCTCCTGGGCAGACAGAAAATACTTTATTAAAAATTACTGTTAAACTTTATTCAGACTAGTTTTCAAAAAAGGTTTCAAGATATCATGGCTTATAGTTGAATTCTGACTAACGCTGGGATTGCTGGAGGTAGTGATATTTGTCTGTCTAGGCAGGTTATTTTGAAACTGTCTAATCAGGAAATTCAGCTGTGTATATAACTTCATTTGAGATTTCACAGCATATTCTGTGAATAGTTTTTATTGCTTTTTAGCTTAGATATCTATCTTCATCCTTCCTTCCCTGAGTTCCATTGGCTATTCAGAAGTTTATTTCAGCATTGTCTTCTAGTGTTTGTATATTGTTTGTTTGTATGTATATTATATATGTCCTCTCTGCCTTTCTCTTTATGTTAGACAACGTGAACCTGAACAGAAAATTGAGGTAGAAAGGTAGAGGCAGAGGCAGCTGTAGTCACTGGAATTGGGGGAAGATGCTTAAATTTTATAAAATGTAATGGAAGGGAGGCTGAAAATTACAATTGCAGGATTAAGAAGAAACAAGGCTGAGTTGCTTGTTCAAGGGAGCGAGTGGAGAACGTTGATTTTTGGAGTAATATTTCTGTGTTTACTAGGGATGTTGAGGTTCTTGGTAGAATTTGATTACAGTTGGTAAATATTAATAGAAATCAATTTTAGAGAATTCAGAAATGCAGTGACAGGGATTTCACCTCCCTCTGTATTTTCAGCCCCATAGCAGGGATGACCAGTTTCACGTGTTCTTGTGCTGTCACCCCAAAACCACAGAATTCAAATATTTCCACTGAACTGTTTGCCTTTCCATATTACTCCAATATGTTTCCTTTCCCTCCTATTTCAGGGAGTAATTTCAGTAATCCCTTTATCTCAATAATTTACAGTATGTACAAATATGTAGCAATGATACCCTAAAGGAGCTGTTCTGAGATGTGGTCACTTTATCCAAGTCTGTTGTACTTTGAATACTGATTTCTAGGAGAAATCTGTTAGTCTTCCAGTATTAGTGTATATCTAATATACTGTAAGCCTTGTATTCTTTGCTCTCGCGGGAGTTTTGCTGAGCATGTTCATCACCGGCGGTGCACACACCAGAGCTTTCCTGGGCTAAGCCTGCCCTTGGGGACCTGGATCACGCACAGCGAGTGACGACTCCTTCATCTTGTTTAAGAATACCTTGGCTTTTTGTGGTATACAGAGACGTATATTTAGATTAGACAGATGTGGAAGCAGAGAATAAAGCTAGTTCAGAGTTATCCATCAAGCTAATGCCAGATCTAACAACAAAATTTATGTCGTGTAAGTCCCAGGACAGTGCTTTTCTACTGAGCTATGGACGGTGTTGGAATACAGAAAGACAAAGCTTAACAGGTTTGTATTCTTCCTTTGGATATATGTGCCAGTATTTGGCAGCAGTGTTTATTGGGTCAAATTCATTTCTTGTTTGATAACATAAGCTTCACTCAAAGCATATAAGGGATAACTGTTGTCCATTTTTTTCTAAGTGGAAATTCGGTAACAAATCTTTTTGATGATAGCTAGACATTATTTATTTATTTAATATGAGACAGGTACACATCTCATTTGGTATTGTATTGAAGGAGGACTAGGTATTTCCTGTTAAAGTGGAGATTTTATGCAAAACAGATTTCCTCTATGTTGTTTTATTTCAATGTTAAACTATATCTGGTGAAACTAGTGACTTAGAAATTTTAAATCTGCTGATCTTTTAAAAACTTGTTTCATACAGCTAAAATAAATTGCTTCACGTAAAAGAACACTGAAGTGCTGCCTTCAGTGAGGATATCTATAGGCACAGGATAATTAGTGATTTAAGTACAGAATTGTCTGCCATATTCCTTAAACACAGCCACAAATCTCCACATTATGATTCACTCAAGATAACAGAATCAAAAAAAAAATCATGTCACATTTAATTAGAATAAATGAAAACTGGAAAAATACTGCACAACTGTCAGTTATGCATATAGCTGCAGTTCTGCAAGATGAAAGAAACTGATAAACCAGATACATTTGCTCATAAGGAGGTATATAGTAATTCACATCAGTGGCCACAGATTTATTAGTCTCCTCATGCTTAAAAATCAAAGTTAAGTTGGATTTAACAAGACACTTAATGGTTTATTTTCATTGGAGTATAAGGCAAGATGGACTGAAATGATGATCCTTATGTGACACAAATGTCTATTTTTGTATCAAGTCTCCTTTTCTTTCCCTAAAGCCTGTGGCTCCTTTCATGAAGAGGTGCTTTGCGTGTTATATTACTAAATATTAAATTGATTGGCAAAGCGAAGATTTTTGTAATGAACTTCTTATAACCTGAGATGAAATGTAATTTCTGCCCCCTCCCAGAGATAGCACTGTGAGATTGCGAGGAAGCATTTCCTATCCAGGTGTAACGCCTCGTAAAAAGGAAAACAAGACTGAACATAAGTACAAGAAACTTTAATGGGTATAAATGGACAATTTTTGAGCATTCAGAAAAAGATAATATAAACAATTTTAGGACTTTAAAATATATTGAAACTTCCACTTCTAAAGCAACATCTGCCATTACAAATAGTCCCATCTCTGTATGTAAAGGAAAAAAAAATCCCAACAACTTCTTACGGGCCATATTCTGCTATCAGTATTTCTTAAAGTAACTGCAGAACCTTAGCATTAGTTTCTGTTGGGATACTCCATCCATGGTTTAATGGCAGAATATGGCCCTATGTAATCAAGAATGAGCAGTATTCTATTACAGCAGGGCCCCTTACAAATAGAGATAATCTGCCATGTGCTCAGCATGGCTGTAGTTTTCATTGGCAATGAAAGAAGCTGCAAACAGGAAGCAATTTTGAAACCTACCTCCATCACTGCAAAGCCATTACTGATATATCAGGGATGGTGCAGTTCATGTGTTCTAGCCAGAATGATGCAAGACTCTCTATAAAATTTTAACTCAATACGGAGATATGTAGATATAAAATTAGATAGTAAGCTGCAGCCTTAGGGCATGGCTGATTTT
>JAHREE010149412.1:0-18640 GCA_033628505.1 Tringa tobata | reverse complement strand
ATTAAAAATTAATTTTCTCTGACCTTTGATAAATTTTAATAGCATATTTCAATTCCATTGTGTGTCACTAAAGACAAATTTATTAGGACTTTCATCTGGCACCTGTGCTTGACAAATATTAAATTTTTTAGATGAACTACTACTTTTGGTGAACAAATACATCTCTCCACCATAAATATGAAATGGAGACAATTAGGGTAAGTTTCAAAGATGTTCTCTCTCAGCAGACAAACCACCTATTAGATAAACCTGTATTACATAAAGTTGTCTACTGCAAATATCGCAACTTCCCATCACCAGGAACAAGCAAAATTTGCCAGCCCCAGAAGGCAAAGCTGTAATTCTTCATGTTGCAAGATCAGCCTATATTGCAAGGCATATGCACAGGGGTTATGTTTCTTTGATCTATTTTGTCTTGTAATTTTTCTGGATTTCAAGCCTTCTAAGGAGATGGTAACCTATATCCACTATCTGCTGCACTGAAATCTCTTTCTTGTTTGGTTTACCTAAGTCATACCTCTGCAAAAAGTGAAAATTAGCACTGAATACTTGAAAACTGGCATCAAGTATGGCCCTCTAGCTCTTGTATGAGAGGAAACAGTGAACAAGAAAACTGTACCCACAATGTGCATGACATGTATGCTTTTGTTTGCAGAACTCTGTCGTACTGGCTGAATTATCTCTTCTCAGTCACTCCTCATGGGAAATTCATTCACTTTGTTGCCTTTCTCTTTACCAAATCTACTATATCATTTTTGAAACGAGCACGACTTGGTTCAAGGTTCAGATCCCTTTTAGTCAGTGGAAGTTAGCAGAGGAAATGGGCAAGCCGTACTGACCAGCTGCAAAAGGACTAATTAAATTTGAGCCGTATTCATGTTTCAGAGCCACCTGTGCAGATAAGACATGAGCCTGGGAAAGAAACATTCCTTTTCTGTACCAGAGACCAGGAGGGTTAACGCCAGCTTTGTCAGATAGTCCATGTGTGGACATATACATCGAGTCCTAGATGACTGCTCAGGTGAACTAAACTGTTATCGAAGAGTCTTTGAATATGATGGGAACATAGACTCCTAGCACACCTCTAGCTTTTTAAATAAAGGTGTCTTAATCTTCAACTTAAGTCATTTCTTCACCGCATACCCCGCTCCCTTCCCCAAGCAGATTAAAACTACACACAATGTGCAAGACACCAGTGTGAAAGTAGAGCTTCCATGCTATACACGACTGTAGAATTTATCTGTCAGACTGCTGTTTTAAACCCTTTTTCCCCTGCTCTGTTTTGTTGCTGGTATTTAACCTGTTTTCCTAATAGAAATAGTTGGAATGATTCTGTTGATATCCTGCCTCCTTGCTCAGTACGCTTCCTTGCTTGAATACCTGAAAACAGGTTGCAGAGGTAAGTTTTATGAAAAAGGCGGCTAGACAGCCTGTTCATATGCCTAAAGCAGAGTGGCCTTCAGTGAAGGTATTGATCTTGTTAGACACTGACAAATCCAGTTGTAAGATATAGATTCCTTGAGAAAACATTTCATATGATACTTATGATTCATGGAATGTATTTTTCTTTCAGAAAAATTGTCTCCCTGTGGAGATATTTAGAAGGCAACCTTATCATGGAGAGAAATTGATCATATTATATGGAAAAATAATTCCTTATTACAGCATGTAAATTACAAGAAAAACAGAGAACATTTTTGCTGTGTAGTCTTCTGTTGTTACAAATGCAAGTTTTCACTGTGGACAAAGTAGTTCAAAGCACGTTAGAGTGTTTTTTTGAAGTATATCCTTTTGAATAAAAAAAGTAAAGCTTATACTGTGGTCATACTAGATTACTGTCTTAAGATGTATCTGTCTGGAAGAGTTTGGCCATGTAGTAGAAAAATATATAGAAGAGAGAATAGAAAGGAAGAGTTCCTTTAAATAAGATAAAGGCAAATATTGAATTCATCAATAGGGTTCAGATAAGGTAGGATGCATAACTCCTGCTTTCCTGCCAAAACAACTTTTCAGTTTTTCCCAAGAGGCTTTTAATTCAGCAATTAAAACGTAATTATCAAATTAGTGAACAATTTTTTAGAGCATAATTACCATATTAGCTAATAACTTCTTACCGTTTAGACTCTCAGTAAAACAAAATATCTGCATATAATTGATGATCAACCTAATCTCAAACTCTGGGTACAACTAGAGCTGAATTCTGGGATATAGATGGATACAGAATGAAAGGATATACTGTGGAAGTATCATTTGTACATCTAGATCACCTTTCAGTCATTAGGAATATAAACACCTTCCCTCTCATGGAAAAGATAATTGTGTAATTATTAAGAAAAACAAATGACATTCAAATGTACTGCAAATGAGAGAGGAGTGAAAAGTATTGAATATCTCTGTTTCAGATCAAATGTTTTTACCTCCTGCTTCTGTGTGCCACTTTTTCCCAGACCCTCCAATAATATTTCTGCAGGCTGTGAATGAAACACTGCTGGTTTATCTCTGGATCAGTGAATCAGTGTCTCGGATACGTACCATACTGAAACAGGCCCTCTTGTGCCTCATTAAACATTTTTGCTTGTTTGCTTCAATATCCCACTAGAATCTTTTCTCCACATGAATCTGCCGTAAATTATCAGTTTCTGAACCACTTAACTTTCATATGCATTAACAAGCTTTTTATTGATATTTATCATATTAATTGAATGACTTGGAGAAATATGAATCTTTGACAAAATTTGTGCATCTTTTGTGTAATATTTAGAAGAGAAATAGCATGTGAAAGCTTTCAAGAAGCTGTAAAGTATATAATTATATTGTTATTTATGGAGTTTCTAGTACATTTAATTCATTTCTTTGGAGAGAAATATCTTAATTTCTTCTGCTAATGTCTCGTTTGTAGAAGTCATACTGAGATGCATAATTTATCTCAGGTCCCATTACAAAATGTAGTCTCTTTGGCTATTGGTGTAACTTAAGAAATAAGTGAGCTCAAGGAATATGAAGCAATATATTTTCGAAAACTTTAATGACAAATTTGTGCAGTCTGGCAGCAGAGGCACTTAATACCTCTGCTTTTGAAGATAAGCAGCTTTTTTGGTTTTGTTTAACTTCCTCTTTTATTCGCATTAACACTTGAGAATATCAATACGGAGCTATCTTTCTTGCTACATGGAATTTTTATTATCAGCACCTAATACCTAGTTGCTCATACTAATTGCTTGTTTCTGTATTCATGTATATTACTTTTTTCTTTTTTCTGCCATGGCTGAAGAGAGAGACTATAGAAATACCACTTCTATGCAATCCAAGCAGCTGGTACATTAGGGACAGAAAGAGTGAAGATTTTGCCAAATAATATACAATAGTATTCTGAAAATTACTTTGAAGTATCTAAACCATAATTCTGTAGCAGCGCATACTGTTTTTTAAAAAGGGTAGCAATACTTTTGGCAAAAGTGATTTTGCTGAGAGTGTTACTAAGGTAAAATGATAATGACTTAATTTCTAGGCAACTCTCTAATTCAAACATTTTTGGAAACTGAACACTTGAGTACTGAAGTGAAACGTCATTAAATGTAAAAGCAAAAAATGTTTGTCCCACTTAACTTTCCCATCAATCTGATTTTGTAGCTTTTTAATTCTTTTATGACTACTTTACCTTTCCTGCTATTTCATAGCATTTCTATGGCAGTGATTTCAAACTGTTTAATTGTAATATAGTCAGGGAACACTTTGAAAAGATGATTAAATGCTCCAAGCACTATTAAAGAAAATAACTTAAAAGCTTTAAGGAGAAAATGGAAACAAAAAACTGTTCCAGTTAATGCACTATAACGTGGCAGCATTAGCAAGTACTAATGTGTGAGTAAGGTAATGTAAAGCATGATGTAGCAAAATATAATTTGAAAATATTTTCCTGAAATATAAAAATTGCTGAAAAACTTCATTTTTTTTTTTCTCACTTTAGAGTGCCATGTGCAGAACAAGAAACCTTTATATCCTGTCTCATATGTATATTCCTTAGAAGACAAAACCACACTGCTTCTAGTCCCGGCTAAACAAGTAGATTTGCCAGTTCTTGCCTCTGCTTATTCAGGGATCATGGAAGATCACTTGAAGAGTTATACTTTTTTTTCCATTAAGATGCAATTTTTTTTTCCTGTGGTTAATTGCCTATACACAGCAATGATACCACAGTTCTTTTTGTCTGAAGTGTCTGTGGAGGGAAAAAGTATTTCACTAAATAATAGCAATATGGGTCCTTTAAGCAGTTGTAGCATCTTTCTCCCCATTAGAATTCTAAACGTTATTTCATTAGCTCAGAGAATGACTATTAAGAACTGTTACAGAAGTAATTCCATTTATGAGAGGGATTATTCTGTGGATAGTGAAATGTACCTATAGTTCATACCATATATAGAATGAAACTTGGTACTCTGCACCTTTTCTGTTGTGTGTATATATATATTAAGCCCCTAGGTATGTATTTTTTCTTTTACCTCTCACTAAAAATAGGTAATACATTTCATAAGAATTGTTTCAGGTTACTGAAGGATTCTATCTGTGAGAATCTTGAGAAAAGGAAGAAAAATGCGACAATGGAGTTTTGAAATGTGCTTAAGTATCTATAAATTCCTGAAAAATTAAATATTAAGCATTAAGAAGAAAAAAAATAATCCTGAAGCTGGTGATAGTAATTTATACACTTTTCCTCTTTTTCTCCAGCTTTTGCGTGTGGACATATAAGTATTAATTAGCACAATATTGTAGGAGTGAAGTTCAAAATACATTTACTTTTTTTAATGTCTACTTATTTCTCATGAGTAAGTCACTTATATTATATTTTAAAAGCAAGTGAAGACCTGGACAAAATTTCCTTTGTTTTCTGTGTACAGCTTGGCTTCTGCTTTGTGTCTGGAACAGCATTTGAGTACTTGAGAAGATGGATGAATAGCATTCGGTGTGTTGGAAAGAAAAAATCCTGGCCTAATGCAATATGGTTAACATTTATTTATGGTCTGTATGAGGAGGTTAGCGAACCATTTTTGCCAGTGTTATATATTTTATGACTCTTACTAGAGTGAAATCTGCATATCTTCAAACCTACAAGTAGGAAAGTTTGAAGATTGTAACTGCCCAGACTTCTCTATCAGTTCTTGTGAAAGTATTTATGTAAAACCTATTTTGGGAAAAAAAAAAGTTTTCTTCATTGACACTGAAAACCTTTTTATCTGAGTGTTGGCTGACCCTTTAGAAAAATGTGTTTAGAAAGGTGTGTTGTTTTAAGACAGTTCAAAACATTTTGTTAGGCAAACTAACGAAAAACACATCTTAGCAAAATCTCCTGAGGCCGTTCTTGTATTTATGTTTTATTTAGTGTTTTGTTTCTTTTTGTTACTCCTAGTTGAGAGACTAAATATTGCATGAATGTGATAATTGCTTTGAAATTATCACGTGTATTCTGTAATAAACTGCTTAGCATGTCAGAGAAAGCTAATGTATATCCTTAAAGTGGGAAGAAATCTTACATTAGAAGTACATTCTAACTGCAGATGAATGTGTTCTGGTGTTCTTATTTTGCCTGTCATCTTTAGTCATGCTCTGTTGATATTCTGACTGAAAGTAGTAGTATTCATAAACAGAGATGCTATTAAAAGCAGTGTTTTATAAGCACAGTGCATATTCCAGTCTAGTAATATTTTTTAATAGCTTTTTATTTATGACTTTTCAAAGCATATTTGGAACTGCACTGATGAAATGTAAGATTCTGATGTGTGGCATTTGTCACATCTGACTTAAAGATGTTAGAATGTGTTAGAATGTATCAAATTCTATTTTAAATACTTATTTGTATGTACTCAACTTTAAAAATCTTTTTCACCAGTTTTATAAGATAAATAAGCTTTCTTAAAATGAGATCTATGCTTATTTCATCAAATTTTGCTTTATTTTCTCACATTTAAGAAAAACAAGGCAAACTTCTGTTTTGATATATAATTTAACATTAAATTAACAAGGTAAACCTAACGTTGACTGGATATTGGTATTGTACAATCAGAAAATATATAGCTTTAGTTTCTTAAATCTGTAGATAATTCAAATCTTTTTAGGAGAAATGTCTTAAAGTTGCTAGTTTCATGCAACTACACTAAAATATGGATCAAAAGATAACCTAGAAGCTGAAAGTAATATTTCTGTGCATTTTATAGTGTAAGATTTCCAGGATACTGTGATCGTGCCTTGATACACTGATCCCATAAATGCCTTTAACAGAAATTGTCTCATTTCAAAGCAAGTTACTGGTTTTCCTTTAATGTGTATCTGTTGCAATGTTGAGGTCTCTGTGACATCTGTTTTGGAATGAGAGATTTGTTTTTCAGAAAAGCTCTTGTCCAGGGTCACATAGGAAATCAGTGGTAATGAAAATAACTCCCAGAAATTCCAGGTCCTGCTTCCCTTCTCCAAACCTTATGTACACTTGGTGTGGGTAGAGGACGCTGCTGAAGTGCACTGTCTTTTTCCACAGTGGCTTATGCACATAAAAGACTTCAAAGTCAAATAAGCAGTTTTCTATGTCAAGTGATCCTTTTATTAAACTCTTTCCTGTTGTGAGATTCAGAAAGCTTTCAATATAATTTTGAACACTAATAATAAACATATGGCATAGTCCAGACTCACACTGCTGTAATCTGAATCGATATAAAAGATTAAACTAAATTGTTTTACAGAAAAGGTTGTAAAGAGGAAATTTTTACATTGGCTTTTAATGTCACGCATGAAAGTGATTAATTTTCTTAAATCCTGTTCCAGACAGAAATAAACAGCTAAAATGTAACTTTTTTTTCTATATTTATAGGAAGCAGAAGTCTAAGGCAGCAACCTTTATGGAGGTCTTTGAGCCATTTCTGTAAACTTCCAATCCATAATGGGATTATCAGTACAGCCCATAGGATGCTTGATTAGGACTAAAATGCCTTCAGCAAGCAGTCCTGATCAGTCACTGCAGCACAGCACCTACCATGCCACCTGCTCCCAGTATCATCCATGCCACATCAGTGATACTGGGTTTTTTGGATGAGGCTCTTCACTGCCTTCTGGCTATGCCTGTATTTGGAGAACTGTAGTCCTTTCACACTTCCAAAAATCCATCACTTCCATCTCTGGAAATGTTGGCAGTATACTACCATCTGCTGAACTCTCAATAATATGCTTTTGACTTTCTACCCCTCTAAATGTAGTATCACCTTACGTAATTACTGGCTCTACGAAATGGCAAATTTAAAAATTAGAATGCAGGCATATATTATATGGTATAATAAGTGATAGACTTGCTTGATTCTACCACATAATATTTTTAGAAGAGTTGTTTATCACAGATACCTTTTTCACAGACACCCATTACTCCTTTCTCCCATCTTTCCAGGTTACTTAAACAAAGACTGTCTGAGAGTTCATGTTTTCTGAATAGGAAATAATGTCAGAATAAGAGCTGTTGTGCTCTTATTATAACAATTGTGCTATTTGGCACAATTGTTATAATCCAAGTATTGATCTCAGGTGAGGAAAATAAATAATTTGATTCTTATATAACCTAATATAAAATTATTAGTATAATTTAAACATGCTTATATGGCTTTAAAAGAAAAGGATGGGAAGAAATGTTAGTAGCTGAGATAAATTGTTTATAAATGGAATTTTTTTCCAGGTTCTCAGTAACCTTTTTAATGTTACTTTAGATATGGGTTTACATTATTATATTAATAGTTACTGTATCATTAAATTGGTGCTTGTGCCACAATGTGACTGACTTCACTTTTTATAAAGTATTAATAAAGTCCACTTTCTTCATAGCTGTTGGTAAACTTTTGCAGATTGGCGCATGATAAATATAATACGGCTATAATGTTAAAAATTACGGTTATGAATAACTAGACTGTGTGTGAGATCTTTAAATTGTTTTGATATTAGGAAAAATGGAACTTCATCTTAGAGCTCCATATGAGGAAATCACAGTTAAAATTGAAATTATGATTAATGTTACTGTTTCCATAACTTTGTTAATGTTGACAATGCTATATTAAAATGAGTTTGTTTAAATTTTTCTTTTCTGATCTCACATTTGAAAATTAGCCTGGTAAACTCCTGGTACTGCCAAACCGTAGAAGTTTTAATTCTATATATATAGTTGATATGCTTGCAATGATATTGAATACAGAATTATTTTAGATTCAGTTGAGTAGTCTATAAGCTTCATTGCAACCAGTTTGTCAGATTTTGATCTGGTTTTGTCTGATTTTGATCCTTCTGTTATATATTTAAAGGTTTAATTTTTCAGAGGGCACAGGTTGTAAAATATCCTGCACTTGTGGTAATTAAATAGCTTTCATTTCTATTGAAACACGCTTGGAACTGTACTGGAAACAACGAAGTTCTTTGAGTTATTATCACCCAGGTTTTCTATTTTGCTTGTTTGTGGCTCTACTTGGACTATTTCGAAGCTTGCTTGAATGTGAATTATTTCAAGTAGGTAATAATGGCTCAGGCTTTTATAGGGTGCATCTATTTGAGAAGTTCTCCATATGTAAAATGAGGAGAGACTTACAAATAATTGTTCTGGCACTTGTATTCATCTACTGATTTTGTGTAGTTAAGCACTTCTGTGCTTTCTGCTGGGTTTTATCAGATATTACGTGGAGATGATAATGCAAAAACACAAGATAGTGATCCCCCAAGAGGAATGTTTATGGGGAGAAAAATACTGATGACCCTTTTGTGGAATAGAAATGGAAAGATGAATCACTGAAATGGCTATCTTATTATGTGTGAAATTAGGTAGTTAAGAGCTGGACCAATTGCTTTGGTAATTTTTGCGAAGATTTTGATCAAGATTTATTCTTTTTCCTCTAGATTTTGTGTTTGAGGAAATGATTTGAAAATTGGAGGAAACAAAGATGGCTGGTGAACTAAAATGGCAATTATTCATCATATTTTTTTTTGTCAAAAATACAGACTTCTTTAAGCAGTTTCAGAATAAATATTTTTGGATTATATAATTGTTTTAAAAATTATTTCAGATATTCTTTTTCTTTGGAAAGTAATGAGAACATCTATATTATTCATACTATTTTAGGCACTCTACATATTGTCCTTTTTGATAAAATACTACTATCCTTTTTTCTGGTGGTTTCTGGTTTTGAAGAAAGTGTTGCTGCATCAGTATTACACTGATTTTTCTTGATTGCTTATGGTAAAAAAAATTTGGTCATATAAATATTTTTTTAAGCATGAAAACTATGTGGTGGAAAACCCCAGAGGATTTCAGGTTTGGTAAAAGCAGTTCTAGTATATCAAGATTACTAGGAGATCTGAATTATCCTGGATATCGCTGCAAAAGTATATAAAGATTGTTTTATAGTTGCTCTTGCATATCTGGCTTGGATTGACCTTCTCTAAATGTTCCTCATCACTGTGATTCTTCAGGTGTCGATCACTATTAAAATCTACTGAACTTTTGTTAAGCATGATAGTAAAAACTTGAAGTGTTGAGCTATACAGCAGTCACATACTGTACACAGTCAATAGAAATTCATGAGCTACAGACTGAGTTGTGGCTATATGATGGCATATTCCCAAGTGTTATTGTTATAGGGCAGAGATGAACTGCTATATCATTAACACTGTAAATGAAGAAGTCATGTAGGAGATCATTAAAGCAAACTAAGCATTAAATACACATTTTACTACTACTTTTAAATTTTCTCTTTTCATTTTGAGGTAGCAGTGAAAATTCAGCCATTTCCTCTAGGATGTGCCTGGTTGCTTATGAAAACTGGTGTTTCTGCCTATTACATACAGGTCTATAAACTGTGTTAAAAATAAGAGAAACCCAACCACCTGCATTTTTCAAGCTGTTAGATAGAGATAGGGATTGGCTTGGCTGCTTGTCCACATATCAATGGCAAGATTTATGACTCTTCTGTCTGCTTATCTGAGAGCATGTGGTGCATTTCTCAATTTGATTATTAATAAGGCTATCCTGAATACAAGGTACAATAGCAGTAAAGAACAGCCTGCTTGGAAGGGAACAACATGACTCAGTATGCTATAACAGCTTCTGGAAGCCACTATCCCTTTATAATTGAGTATACCTGAAGTGGAAATCCAATCCTTTTCATTCATTTTCTTTCCGTTTTATGAAAAAAAAAAAGCAGTGTAATTTGTGACTTGTCCCCCAGTGTTAAGCCAGTGGATTTACAGAACATTTTCTTTAAAAAAAACTCAAAGTAATTTTTTTTTGCTATTATTTACGTATTCATTAACAAATATAGGAACATAATGGTAAGGCCAAGGTAGTTTAAAGTTACCAAATAAGTTCCTACTTCTACTTTATACAGCAATGCAGAAGGCACCCTTTAAAACTTCCCATTCTTGTCAATGTCTGACCTCATTTATGTGCCTTTGCTGAGCATCCTGAAAACATCTGAAGCGTAGACTTCCATGCATGCTTAAAAGGGCTCTCTGGAGAATGAGGAGCTTTTTGTGACTATAGTCTGATATTTAGAATGCAGATGTGTCTGCCTAAGCTATTGCTCTGCTTAGTGTGTGAGTTCAATTTGAACTGTTTAGAAGATCAGTTGAAAAATGGTGGTGCCCTGTGTGCAGCCAAACAGCTTGGCAGCTGGCATTTTCAGCCATTTTGTGTTTTAGTAGGACATGGTGCACTTTGAGAACCTGTTGATAGGAGTCTACTCTTAGTGTGAAAGTTAAGATGAACCTATACCTGCCAGCATCTAAAATATTTAATTATGGTGTGTTCTTCCCCTGCTGCTTGAGGAGGTACAGAAGTAGCATAGAACTGAACTGAAAGAACCCTAGTGTAGGTGTGACATCCTACAGGTTAGAAAACTGCTAGAAACTGCAAATATATGGTCTAATCTATATTCTCTCTAGGGTTCTTATTTTTAATTCAGTATCTATCTAGTATAAAATGTGAACATATTGAGGAGCAGCAATCAGAAGATAGGTTTTCCTTCCTCCTAACAAAATATTTTCATCATAGGATAACAGAAACAGGGTTTTCCTTAGGAATGGCAATTTACCCCGAGGCAGGCAAAGCATATGCTGCCAGCTTTGTAGGACTTGCATTTATCACAGGGACAGAGAATGTGTGAATGAGGGAAGAAACCCCTGAATGGTGCACGTGGGAAATTACACATCGTTGCCACTCACAGGAGATAAAGACTTTGTCTTCATAAAATTGTCTTCCTGTGTGATGGACTGTCATTACCATTAGGAATTACCCAGATATGAGAGGTCAAAATCCATTTTTATTTTTATTTATCTTATTCTGAGAGTAGTGGCTGCACCTTTTACAAGGAATTCTCCATCTCAAGAATTTAGAATTGAGCAGAATGAAAAATACAAGAATAAAGAAGGAAGCTTGTATTGAGCTTCAGATACATTGAAGTTAAAGAGGAAATCTTCCAATGTAAAAATTTCAGGGGGAAGAGAGAGATATTGTAATGCTTATTTCTCTTTATGAATCCATGGTAACTTAAAATATAATCCTTTTTTTAGCAGCTGTTTGTGTAATACTAGTTTATTAAAATACATTTGAATAACTGCTTTCCAGATGCCTTAGGAAATTCTATAAAATCTATCTTAATTTGTGTTATGCTCATGAAAATGTCTTTTTATTTTTATTGTCTCTTAATATCTATACTTACCATTTATTCACCAATTTTTAGCTTTTGGCAGCAATTTTTTAATATTTTGCCCAAATCAAAATAGGATCCTCCTAGATGTCACAGCTTGATTTATAAAGCCTTAGATGCTGTAAGTCTTAAGCAGCACAAATCTTGTTTATCTGACTGTTATCCTAAACAGAGAGCTGCTTTAATTTCAAAAGCAGTCGGTTGCCTTTCATGTTAATACTCCATTATTGAGCAAATAAACATGGTCTTTTTTTTTTTCACTTTTAAAATGTAATAAGCCTATATTTACCTGAATGTTATCCAACTTCCTTTTGCTTTAGCTTTTGAAATATTAATATTGGTTACAGATTATATACACATGCAATGCTCAGTCAGCTTGGATCATTTCCCTAGGTATCTAAATTTTTCTTAAGCATCTGCTTCTCAGTGTCTCATTCTCAGTTTTAAATGACTAATGTTTAAATAATTGTTAGTTGCATCTTATCTTAGTGGTTACTGCTTGTGCTTTTAAATTAATATTATTTGAACATCTGGCCCCAAGGCTCTCACCATCAGATTCCTCATCTTCAGGAAAAGTTCTGTAGCAAGAAACAGGTTGGAAGAGACAGGAGGTTTGCAAAACTGAAAAGCCTCTTCATATTTAATAGCTTCAGACAGGGAAAGAGTTGATAGCTAAATACACATTCTTTTTATTTTAGAAGTGGTTCATTATTTGGCTGCTCAACAAGACTGTTTAGAAACTGATTGTGAAGTTCAGTGTGACTCAGTTTCTGTATAGATTCTGAGACTTTCTTGCTGAGAAAATAGTGGAGCGTTGAATGAAATTTTTTTAGACAATACAAAGCCAGGGAGCAATATTACTTTGGAAATGAATATGCACAAGCTATGAGAAAGTGAATGAAAAACATTTCTTGCACAGATACAATGCCTGGCTTGTAAGCTGTGATCCTCAGATGATGGCCATTCAACCTGTGTTAGTATAGGCAGATGCTAGCATGAGGACCAGAGAGACCACATGGATGCTGATTCCTTTTCTGACACATTCCATGTCACCATACTAAGGAAACATCTTCAAATTACTTTTATTGTCACTGCATCCTTGGCCTTTCCAGACCCAAGAATAAATGATGTTACTCTGAAGTATGTATTAAGTTACATTTTATGGGTAAGGATATCTCATTATGAGAAAAGAACAGCTGAAGCACAGCAGAGATTCCCAACCTTCTTTGCTTCATTTAAGACTAAAGCTGGCTCAGAACCACTCTAGAAATTGCCTGTCGTTTGAGGCATGTCCTACTCTGGCAGTATGCTTTGTGTGGGGATGCTTTCAGGGCATGATAGAGCTTATGTGGGTTGTAGTTGCTTAGATTCATTCCTGTATTTGCTGAGAATGAGGTTAACGTGTACATGCTACTCAGTGCAAAATTTGCTCAACATATTTATCAACTCAGGCACACATTCATGCTGAAATATCTATACATATTCATTTCTGGAGGAAATCTGGGGCATCTCAGTTCCATGCTCCTTTATATGTTGCACTTCCGGTGAACTCTCCAGTTCATTACTGTTGTATCATAAGTCTAGAAGAGCAGAAAACAAGAATTCAGAAATCTCCCTCCCCCCACCACACATAGACGGTGGTGGGTCGGGAAAAGTTAAATGTAATCATTTCAAGCATAACTATATAAAATAATAATTATATATTTTTCATCCCTCTCCTACTTTGCTTCTAAATAGACTGGCTAGCTTAGATTTTCACACTGTTTTTATTCGCAGTAGTAAAATGAATATTGTATGAAAAAAAACAGGTTTTCTTTAAGGTAAGTTTGATTTGTTGCTGGGTTATTTATGCTTTGACCTCAACCTCACTGAAATAATGAGACAATTTCTTGAGTTGCACTGTATCGAGTTTAAGTTAAAAATTTCAGGCTGATTGAATCTTTTCCCAAACTGATGATTTAAAGGTGTTCTTGTATGCCATTTTGGCTTACTAGTGTTTTTTTTTTTCTTTTTTCTTTCTCCTGCTATTAGGAGGCATTTTTGAGTGTGTAGAATCCGGCCCAATGGGAGCAGAAGAATTAGCCTTCAGATTCGCTGTGAACACAATCAACAGAAACAGAACTCTTCTGCCAAACACTACTTTAACATATGACACCCAAAAGATAAATCTCTATGACAGTTTTGAAGCATCAAAAAAAGGTAACCTTTTGCATATTTATTTTTTTAACAAGAAACTAATAGTCACTTGGTTTACCTACTTGAAAAAATGTCTGTCCAATAAAACTGTATGAAATGAGACTGTACAAGGTTTTGGCTGACTTAAAGAACTGCTTTAACAGCCTTGAAGGCTGTAATGGTAACTGCTTGAAAATTACACTGTCACCTTTGCTTCCACTGTGCCTGACTAAAAGCTACTTCTTTAAATATTTAAAATTGGAAATAAAATTTTCTGAGCTTTGTGACTATGGTATTTTCGAGACTAGATCCTTTGGCATGAGAAAACAGGATCTCTGGACCTTCCTCCTGGAAAATCCTAAGTGCCCCCAAATTCCAGTGAACTTGGAAGAATGCTAAGCATTCTTAAGATTGAATTTAAGCATTCAATCACTTTAAGTACACCTCCACAGATACCTTTAACATATGAATGTCTCATACAGCTAATCAGGTGTGGCCTTCAAAGGGGAACAGGTAGTTGCAGTTCCGTGCACCTTATGTCAACAAGGCATAAACATAAGCCTAAATATTAAGTCTGCGTAAAAACATTGCAATCAGGTGAATGTCTAGGCCTGAGTTCAGCAGTTTTCTCCAAATTGTAAATTTGTTTAAAGAAAACTTAAAAGTTAAAAAAATGCTGAAAATTATTTCTAAATTTTCAAATCTTTGTTTCTCAAACAAATTGAAGTTTTCAGATTGCTTTACATTCAAATCTATGACAATGGATGCAAATTATGCTGCATCATTGCAATACCCTAGAAAATTCAAACACCAACAAGTTCATTATGTATTTACAGGAGAAAATACAAAGCCTGGTGTCAGAACTCAGCAGGATTGAATTTTGCACTGCTAGATGTTCTTCAAAAACTTTTTTTTTTAATAAATTGAAGAGGCAATTTCATATGAATGTTATCCTTAATAAGAAAATTAAGAAAGGTGAAAGAATCAGAGGTCAACCTGTGTTTTTTATGACAGGTTTCTAGCCTAAATCTGCCAAGTGATCTGGTCCCAACATGCCACTTTCAAGTGTTGAAGACTGAAAGGTTTCACACAACAAAGGATTTTTGGTGTTACGATGGGCTAAGATGAATAAAAACATTTGATGGTACATTAGAAATGCTACATAGGAAAAAGCTTCTCTGACAGAATGAATGCACACGAAGTGTATCTTAAAACAACAGCAGGCAAACAACACTTTTAATGAAGTATTTTTGAGTTGTTGTTCTGGTTTTTTGGGTGGTGCAAATTCTGAGAGACTACTCTTCCCTTTCCATCTCAGCCAACAGTGAATGAATGGGCCGATCCTTAATTCTGGCCCCTTCCTTCTCCTTTCCTCCTCATCTTCCAAATTGAACCACTTCCTGACTCTAGTTCACTCTGTCCTGTGATATGTAGTGGGACAGTATCTCCCCTCTCATGAGGGAGGATGTAGAGAGCAGAGAAATTTCTTCTGCGATCTTTAATTCTTTAAGCCTTTCCTGAGACAACTACTTTTATCCCTTACTTGGGGTTTGCTTAAGGATGCAAGCTAGCCTGAATATTATGTTGCTAATTCTTGATAGACTATAATAACTGAAGTTAGAATGGCAACATTCCATTGATTGGATGAATTGAGTAGATTTTATATATTCATTGTTCCTACTTGCATCTTGGATGAGAATGCAACTCTTTATTTGTAACTGGTCAGGCTGTATCAAAATCTATGTAATCTTCCAGTGCTAATAGCTTTTTCCTCTATCAGTTCACAATACAGCCAACTACATTTGTGCTGACATGTGCTTTAGTTCAGAATCAAAGGCTAAAGGTTAACATAAAATGGTTCATTTTATTATGGTGGCTCCAAAGCTGAGTTTTAACAATGAGGTTTAAGCATTTGACTCATTTTTGTGGTTCATGATTATGTCCATTAGTGAACAGCCAGGTTCTGCATCACAAATAGCCTGTTTAGACCTCTTCGTAACACATACTTTTGAAGTTGAATATAGATGAAATATTAATGGATTTTTAAAGGTGCTATATGAAAGAGCAACCTGAAGGCAAGATGATATTTCCAAGATTCTGTTTCAGTGAAGAATAATGTAAATGCAAACAAAATATCTCTGAATGCACGAGGAAAATTGGTATGCATCTGATAGAGCCAGTGCCATATCAAATCACGTGTGAAAGCATTGCATTATTCAAATCTCAGAAACAGGGAAAAAAAAAAGCCCATTGAAAAGCCATCTGGTAGCTATTGCTGTTGTTAGTGATCCCATTTACTGACATTTGCATAAAGCTTGTTGATTACTCTTAGGAAGGGCAATATTAGCATAAATGTTTTTTTTATCAAGCTAGTCATTTAGGCCCTGATCCGATGCTTAGAAATGCAATGGAGATCCTGTGTGTATATGAGAAGTTCATTTAAACCACCAGTGCTCTGCAGTAATAAAAAGGTGTGCCAGCATAGTTTCTGGAATACACTTGAAAGATTTAGCAATATTTACATCATGTTGAAAAGGATGTGCATAATAAAACAATTAATTTTGACTTGCTGCAAAAAATAATGCAGCAAGATGTTCTACTGCTCGTTTCCTCAGCTGTCAGGAGCATTGATGGTGGAGTAACAATATTAATTAAATCAAACCTCATACAAATATTCGCTTCTATATTGGATTACAGAGATGCTTTTCGTTATTTCTTTCTACCAAAGAGGATGTTAGAAGACAGAATCTGTCACTTTTCAGAACTGCAAACTCATAAATGTTATGTCTATGGGGGTGATCTAACCAGGAGCAGGGTATGGGCTGAAATGCTGGACTGCAGTATTGACTAGTTTTCCTGCCTTCTTTTTGTCGTGTCCCAACTGATATCCTACAAGATAATACTGGAATGTGCTATGGGAGATAATACAGACCAGAGACTGCTAATCTACAATATATGTAGGGCTACTCTATATTGGAAAGAGGAAAGCTGAGCCACTTAAATATGACAATATTGTATCAGTGACTCTCAGGGCTAGTTTTATGTGCTAATAGATATCTACTAATATCTCCTAAACTGAGGATTTCCAGTGTTTAAAGAAAGGATACTGATTTTTTTTTTCATTAGCAGATATCAATTTAATTTTCTTCTAAGGAAAATGTTGACCTTTACATTTTGCTAGTCAATGTGGCTACTCTTCATGAAATAAATAATTTGGCTGATACTTAACTAGAATCCACTTAACACATACGATTTCTGAATAATTAGGATCTCAGCAGAAATAGTGTTGATTGATTGAGGAAGAAGTTAACGCTTAAACAGTCTAGGTTAGAATACTGTCCCATATGGCCCTTTTCCAAATGTAAGATGCAGCTGAGCATAAATCTCCTCCCTTGTCAGTGCTTTTTAAAAGATACACAATTGCTGGCCTTTGTGACTTCCAGTGACATAGAAGTGTTTATTAAACGTAGCTGAGCGCTATTTCGATGTTAAGTGTTGCTATTCATCAGTTCACAGTGAAAGCTTAGAAATGTATTCTGAAGTTGAAATCTGTGTAAGCGAAAGTGTTACACAGGAAGGGAGCTCTGTCAGCAATAAAGTTGTATTTCGTGGAGTGCCTTTTGTTTAAATGAATTGTGCAATACCTTCTGGCACACTGCCTTCTTTCCTCTCATCATTGACAGACTTCTGTCTCCTATTCAGCCTGTGATCAGCTGTCCCTTGGGGTGGCTGCCATCTTCGGACCATCCCATAGCTCCTCAGCTAACGCTGTGCAATCCATCTGCAACGCTTTGGGTGTTCCACATATCCAGACCCGCTGGAAACATCAGGTGTCAGACAACAAGGACTCCTTCTATGTCAGCCTCTATCCAGATTTCTCTTCACTCAGCCGTGCCATCCTTGACCTTGTGCAGTTCTTCAAGTGGAAAACAGTTACAGTTGTTTATGATGACAGCACTGGTAAGGCTAAAGCATTAGACTATGTGCAGATATATTTATGTGTTCAAAGAGAGGGAGGAGGGGTGTCACTATTCATATTTCTTAATTTAAGAAATCTTAACTAAGTTACAAGAATTTCTATTGGCAGGGTAGTGTATAAAAATGATGTGGATTTATTAGCATAAGTATTCTCATCAGTATGCTTCAGTTGCTGAATTCTGTGTGTGTGAGCTCACAGCTGTCAATAAATCAGTCACGCTCTGTGTTTTCTGCAGTGTCTGAACAGTTGCTAACAGTGATGTCTTTTTATTTTATCTAAAACTTAACTTCAAAGATGTACTAGTATGCACTGTGAAATAGGAGACCTAAATTCTAGCGCTGCTTCTAGTATTAGTTAAAAAACATGCCATGTTTCTTTGGAATTTCAGTATGTACTTTTTCAGAGAGAATTGCAGAAGGAGCCCTCGTTTTAGCTGCTAGGAACTGAAACCAAAAGAAGTTTGGAGGCTTGTTTTGCAGACAAGTTACATGAGTTAAAAATGAACTCCTGACTTTCCAGCAGAAATATACCAGTGTGCTTCCTTTCCCTTACCTCACCCTAAAATTTGTTTTGCCTTGACAGGGACATCTTTGAAAAATGCTTTAAAGTTTGATTTGAGGTCTGTCTAGTGCTGGTCAGAACTAAGACCCTGGTAAGAGGAAAATTTGACTGTAATGGAAGATATAAGGGAGGTACTTAGCCAAATGAGAGAGATTTAATCTTCTTGGAAATGTTGTTAATCTCTTCCATGCTGGTTGAACAGTCATTGGCA
>JAHREE010149408.1:0-68838 GCA_033628505.1 Tringa tobata | reverse complement strand
TCCTTGCAGTCTCAGCCAACGGCATAACCAGAAAACCATATTTTTACAGAAACTGCAATGTGGGGAGGGGGTGCTGGGGTCAGCAGGGGCTGGCAGGGACCGTCCTGTGGCCACCCTCCCTGCTGCTGAAGTGCTGTCCCTCCCCCAGCAGCCCCCTCCTTGTCCCCGTCCCTGCACAGCCAGGTCCCAGGGTCTCCCTGACGTCCCGCTCCGTGTCCTGGGAACGGTGCTGGGGGCCCTTCTCCCTCCAGGAGAAACACTGCCGCCTTTCCCGGGGGCCTGCGGCAAAGCTGGAGGGCTTGTGCTGGCCTCGGGGCAAGGGAAAGCCGTGAGCCCACCGCCCGTGATCCAGGTCTAGCGTTTCGGAGGTCTCACCTCAGCGCTTGGAGCCCTTGCCCACGGCTTGCAGCTGCCCGTCCCCATTTGCTGACTGGTCCTCCTTGTTTCCAGCTCTGAACTCTTGGGAGGGACAGCACATGCCAGGAGACCAGTTCAAACACGCTGCCGCTGAGGCCGTCATGCTCGTATGGTTAATGCAGGCAGTATAAAATGGGAAGAGCAGGAGGCAGCAGGAGTAGATCAGCCCTATGGATGCCCAGCCTGGCCAGGGAGATGCTCCCACCCATTGGCCTCTGGAGGTGGCCCCAGACTCCCTGCCTTCACCAGGGGACATGTCCCCATGACTGGGAGGTTGGCGTTGATGGCTTCAAAGCCCTTGCACGTCTCTTCCCAGAGAGCAAGGTTACCTCCATAGCTGGGAAAAAAATCTCCCCCGTATCTGGGTGGTGGGACAAGGCCAAGGCACGGAGCTGCCGGCCAGGGTTTGGAGAGAGGGAAGAGGGAATGGGGCCATGGGTGCCCCAGTGTCCCCCCGGGGCTGGTGGGGCTGTGGCGCCAGTGCCCAGCAGGACCAGCCTTGGCTGTAGCTTGGAGATGGAGGTGTCTGTGTGGGGCACAGCACCTTGTGGGCACCCTGTGGGGTGCTGGCGGGTGCGGTGTGTGTGGCACCCTCCCCGTCCCTGCTGTGGGAGGGCTGGGGGCGCGTCGCAGCAGTGGCATCACTGTTTGTGCCGGTGTGAGTCATGTCCAGAGCGGGGCTGAGTCACCGCTGGGGTGGTGGGAGTATCAGGCGGGGAGCTTTCTCAGACCCACCATGAAACCAGCAGCCTGACGTCTCCCTGCTTTTAGGGAGGGACCAGACGCCCGGGGGACCAGCAGGAGGTCCCTGTGGCACGTGCAGGGTGCCATGGCAGATTGTGGCTGTCTCCACAGCCCCCCTTGCCACTGCAGCCCCACGGGCACCTGCCCCGCTGCTGCTTCGCCCCATCCCAGGGGGCAGCAGGGGGTCCACTGCCACTCTGTGGCGGGCACCCCCATGCCACAGCGGGGAACACAGCCTCCCGGTGCCAGGCATGCCTGCGGCGGGCAGCACTGCCCACAGCTTCAGGAACAAAAATATTTTCTCTACAGGTTCTACCAGTCCGTTGTGTTTGCAGTGGCAGCTCTGTCACGCCCGTCCCCTTGCCCTGGCACCCAGCCTGGCAGCGTAGAGCTGGGGGCAGATGGACGGGCTGTGGCGGGATGAGCCCTGCCTTGAGCTTGCTCCTGTCCCTGGCCACCTGCACCCTGCTCCGGGGTAAGTCCCGCTGGGGGTGGCTCTGGCTGTGGCGGGGGGATGTGTGTGGGAATGACTCCCAGACCTAGGGAAGGTACTTGCTGGGAGGAAGGGACCAAGTGGTCTTCAAGATGTGACGGGAAGGAGAACCCCAGGGTCAGCAGCAGCCACGTCAGGGTGTCCGTGCCTTCCTCGGGGACCGGGCTGGGAATCTCCAGGGCCTGCCAGAGATGTGGATGCGCTGGCAGCTAGCGCATACCTGAGCCTGACAGGGACTCGGGGTCCTGTGCAGGACTGAAGCTGGGGGTTTTGGGGGGGGGGGGGAGCCCCCACGATGCCGATGCCAAGTGGGAAGATCCCCATAGCGTGTCCAAGCAGTGACCAGCCAAAGAGCAGGCCCTGCGGAGCGGAGCTGCCTGACCCCACTCTGCTTCCCCCCTCCCCAGGCACCCCGCTGCCCCCCTGGGACGTGAGGCTGGAGGCACAGAACTTCCACGTCTGCCTGAGCTGGGAGCCAGACCCTGGCTCGCCCAGTGGCACCATGTACCAGGTGGAGTGGAGGGGACGGTAGGTGGGACAGCGGGGACAGAGGTTGCTGGTGTCCCCCACATCTTGGCCGAGGGCTGTCGGGGACCCCATCAGCCAGAGGATTGTTATCTGACAGCAAATCTCAGAGACCGGATCTAGCAGGGAACCCCCAAGATCAGCTCATCCAACCCCTGCTTGGGACACTGTCCTGTTGGGTTTTGACCCAAGGTTCAAGGATGGAGCCTCTGCAGCCTGCCTGGGCAGCCTGTTCCCTCTCCTGGGCACCCTCTCAGTAAAAAAAATGAAAGGCGTGCTTTGAGGTCTGTTTTTTTTTATTTTTTTCCCTTATGCTTAAAGGGAATTTCCTGTATTTCAGCCTGTGCCCACTGCCTCTTGTCCTGAGAAGAGGTCTACATCTCCTATACTCCATCACATTGATAGGACTCCCCACCCTATGCCATCTTCTTTCGAGGCTAAGCAGTCCCTGCTCGCTCAGCCTCCCTCACACCACAGATGCCCCAGCCCCTTGGTCACCTTTTTGGCCCTTCAGTGGGCTCTGTCTGGCCTGGATGTGTTCTCTGGTAGCGGAGAGCACAGGCCGGGACGCAGCACTCCAGGTGCCGTCCCACCAGCGTTGGTGAGAGGGGACTTGACTTGCTGGCAACACTCTTCCTACCGCAGCCTGGGATGCTCTTGGCCAATATCTGTGCTTTCCCACCGTTTCCTCTTGGACAGCATGGCAATGGCTAGGCAGCCTGCCTTTTTGGCTGGGAAGGTGCCTAAAAGGACAAATCCTTGCATTTTCTCCACGTGCAGAAACTCTCCCTGGACCAAGGCAGGTGCCTGCTCGGAGAACAGCACCAGCTCCTCCCGGGCGTGTGAGCTGTATTTTGATGATATCTACGATATATACTGGGCAAGGGTGAGAGCAGTGGCCGGAGGCGAGCTGTCTGAGTGGGTCAATTCCAGCGAGCTGCAGCCGTACAGAGACAGTAAGGACCAGGGAGTGCCTTCAGCCGGGCTCCTGCTCTTCTGGGGGTGGGAGGGAGTGGGGAGAAGGTCTGATGAGATACAGTGGGAAATGATATGAAGGTACTGGTGGGAAAAGTGCTCCGAGCCCCGACTGGAGGAAAGGGATGGGAGCAGAACTGCTGGGTGAAGAGCAAGGAGACACAGTGAGGTGAGGACCATGGATGGGAGGCCCCAGGCCACCAAGGCACTGTGAGAATTTGGGTCTCTGGAGAATGCAGCAAAATGGGGTAGGAAGGAGGATACCCTGCCAGGCTTGCCTTTTAATAGCATCCCCTGTTGGTCCCTGCCATGGGTCCAGGAGGTGCTGGGTGAGGGCACTTTTGCTGCAGCAAGGCAAAGCTGGCACAGGCAGGAGCAGTCCCACCAGCACTGCCTTTGCCCTGGCTGCTGTGTTTGCAAGGTACGGGAACCTGTCTCTTCTCAGCGGCTGTCCTGTCCAAAAAGCCTGGCTGACTTTTGGAGGAAGGGAAAAACTTCAGGACTTTCCCATAGCCCACCTCACAGAGGATTGTCACAATGAACTGAATGTGTGGGCAACTAAAATGGGGTGTACCTCGGGCATTTGGTTCCTCTTTTCCATTCCCTCTGCATCCAACTGGCATGGAAATAGATGCAATTAGCTAAAAGAGCAATTGCTGCCCTCTGTTTATTTCTAGAGCTGGTTTCACAGCACAAGGTGCTGCCAGGATAGATCTGAGGAAGTTTCTATGCGCTGGGAGTGGGATGTCCAACAGTAAAACATCACTTCTAAAGAAACGAGATGTCTACCTTTTGTTTTGAAGACATTAATTTTCCTCATCCATTTTCTTTTTCCCCTCCCTACAGCAATGGTGGGCCCCCCCACGTTGTCCTGGCTGCTCCAGGGTGACACCCTCAGTGTAAATGTCACCCTGCCGCTCACGCCCTACCGAAGCGAAGTTGGCTCCTACGAGCCAGTGGAGGAGGTGCTGTGGAAGCTGTGGTACTGGCTGAGCCTGTACGAAGGGGACGTGCTCATCCAGAAGGTACGTGTTGAGGTGGGCCGGGCTCGGGGTGTGCGGGGCTGTGGAGGCTCTCCTGGTGCAGCGGCGATGCCTGTGTCCCGTGGCAGTGGTCCCCGTATCCATGGAGGTGCCCCAGCCCTGCCCGCACCTTACAAGCGGGCGTGAGATGCTCTGCACTCCTAGTTTGGGGTTCAGAGCCTGGAGGTCGCGGGAGGTCCCTTTCCTCTTCTAGACTGCATGAACAAGAAAAACCCATAAGGATTTCTATTCAGATGAAGGCCTGCAGGAGGTGTTTAATGAGGTGCTCCAGGACCCAAATGCCTCCTGGGGTGAAGAAACAACAGCTGGAGGTGCTGGGGAGTGGGGAGGGGGGTCTGAGCACCTGGCCATGGGGCACATGGGCTGTCGAGGCTGCAGTTGGGGAATGGAATGGTGCCCAGACCCCACCTCCAGCCACCATGGCCATGCGTCCCCTCTGCTTCCAGGTGCCCTGCAGACGTGGTGAGGAGGATGCCCCCTGCCTCTTCAGGTACCTGAAGCCCAGCACACGGTACTGCATCCGGACAAGGGCTGCCAATATGGCCGAGGAGCGGAGCCGGGAGGCCGAGCAGTGCCTGGTGACACCGTCCAGCCCCACAGGTGGGAGACCTCTCACCAACTCAGCTGCTGCCACTGCATCTCAAGTCCTGCTTGTGGCACGGACACGGGTGGAGCTGTGGGTCACTCCCCTCCAGCCATTCTGGTCAGGGTTGGTGGCCCAGTAACGCCCTGTGGAGACCTTTCTTGAGGAGGTGGTCTCTCGCCATCCTCCTCGAGCTTGCCCCACACCTTCTCCTGGCTGCCAAGGGGGCTCCGGGGCAGCGCTGGCAGAGGGTGGGCTGCGGGAGGATGCTGGCTGGGGTCCTTCCACCCCTCAGCCTGTTGTCACCTCCTGGCAGGCTTTCCCTGGCTGCTCCTTGCCGTGTTGAATGGTTTCTTCCTCCTGCTGCTGCTGAGTGTGGCCGGGCTCCGCTGCCTCCAGCTGCACGTCTTCCCCAGCCCCTCGGAGATGCACCTCCCAAAAACACTTGTGAGTGAACAATGCTCCTCCAGCCTCCTCCCTGCCACAGCTGAGCCAGGGTCCCCTGCATTTACAGGGGCTCAGCACCTCCTTCCCTCCACCTCTTGTGCCACCAAACCCCTCTTGGTGCCTAGGAGCCTCCCCCACTGTCTGACCCACCATACCCCCAGGCCTTGCTGTGTGGGAGAAGATACTGATGGGATGCATCAGTCAGCCATGGGCAACTGGAGGAGGGTGTCTCGGGCAGCACGTAGCCTCTGAGCACAGCCCTCGGTGGTAGGAGCCTCCTGCTTCAGGCAGTTCACTTTGGCTTGGCTGCTTGTCCACCTGCAACAGGTTGAAGTGGAGAAAGAGGAGCAGCAAGGCAAACAGCAAGGCTCCTGCCCTGAGGTGTCCGGGCCTGGGGGAGATGCTGTCCCTCGCTGCTCTGCCCGTGGGATAAACGCAGCCCCGGGGCTCAGAGAGGCTCCCAGGGCTGCAGCCCTGCTGAGCTGCTCCAAATGTGTCCTGGGTCAGCAGGACAGGGCCCTGGGGACACAGTCAGCCTTTCTCCCTGAGCCCTTGTTCCCCCCTGCATCCCAGCTTCCCAGTGCTGGGGGTGGCCACAGCCGGGGCTGAGCAGCCCTTGGAGCACTCTGGGGACAAAAGTAACTTGCTAAGCTCAGGGAGTCCCCTGTGCCAGCGTGGAGAGGTGTCAGGCTGCTCCACTCGCCCTGTCCCACTTGGTGCCAGCACCCTTTGCTTCCTGATTCCTCTTGGCCTCTGTGCAGGGAGCGCTCCTATCCCTGAGCAGGTGGGAGCTCTTCCATCACCCTCTGACAGCTGGGGCGCAGTGTGAAAGGCAGCAATGGCTTCTGTGACTGTCCCCTGGCTCAGAGCCACGTGCTGTGTGAGCAGAGCCCTGCCTGCGTTTGTCCCAGCTGTGAGCATGGCAGACGGGCTGCCCAGGACTGTCCCTATCCCCGGGTGCACGGCTCCTCACCCCCAGGCAGGCAGAGGGTCCAGCAAGCTGGGGCTGACACTATACTGCTTGTTTCCTGGCAGGCTTTCCTGAATGGGCAGCTGAGCGTAGCCATCAGGGTGCCCACCCTTGAGCTGGAGGAGGACCCCTTCACCCTACTGCTGCCGGCCATGCTCCCCTCCCGCGAGCCACCCCCGGCTGAGCTGACAGCACCCACCGTCCAGCTGCTCCTCGGAGAAAGCCTTTCCCGGGACGTCAATGGCTACTGTGCCAATGGGTTTGGGCCAGGCTGCCACCAGGGCAGGGACCCGTACTGCACCCGCGGCCAGCTGGGACGTGCTGCGGGCTCCTGGATCCCATCGCGGCCAGGGGAGGATGGGGAGGCACGTGATGAGGGTGTTGTGCTGGAGCAGCTGGTGCCGGTGGGACTGACCGGAGACAGCTACACAGGTGACAGGGACTACCAGCCACCTGAGACGTGGCACCCCCAGCTTTACTCTAAATGCCAGTGCCCAGCCCTGGGAGCAGGCAGCTGCCTGCCTCTGCCCGCACTGGGCAGGAGCTTCAGCCAGGACGACCCACAGAAGAGCCTCAGCGTGGCAGGGCACTCCGTACCACTCAAGTCAGTGAAGCTGCTGGGCAGCGAGGAGGAGGATGGAGGGCAGCTCCTCCATGCTCTCCAGCCCCTGCACGGCTGTGGGACTGAGCCGCGGCCAGGTGACAGCACACTGCAGCAAGACAACTTGGAGCAGGCAGCACCAGGCATCGCCCCTCTCTGCCCACTGTCCCCATTGCCCCCCGACACCCTGCGGGCCACCTTCTCCGGCTACGAGCTGCGTCCCCCAGTGGAGGGTGAGCCATAGCAGGTGGGGTGGGGGGACAACACCCAGGTCACAGCATCAAGCAGAGCCCAAGGCACTGCCCAGAGCCATCCTGGCCACAACGGCTACTGCTGGGACCTGCCTGTGCCTCACTGGGGACGGGACAGGACAGGGACAGGCAGGGGCACACTCTGGGCACGGCTGCCACAGATGAGTGACATCCATTGAGACCTTCCCTTCCCTCTGTGGTTTTGGTGCTCTTGAACCAAAGCATAAGGAATGCGTATTGAAGTTGAAGCCCCAAAACTTTCCTCTGTTTATCCATCAAGATGTGTGTGTGTGCAATTCATATACTAATGCAAATCTATGTATATACTTGTTTGTACATATAAACCTCTAATGAAAGAGGTGATTTTATTTTTTTTACTTGTCTGGAAATACTGATCGTACACAGGACCTGTTTTTATATAACACTAATTTATCATGGAAACTGGCTTCTGTGCTTATTCTTTCTGTGTTATAGAACTAGTGCTGCCCTGCCTGAGCAGCACCTGGGAAAGGCACTGGGAAAACCTGGGATTTCCCTGGGAGAAAATCACACCTGCAGCTGGTCTGTGTGGGGAAAAAGCTGGTTCTTCAGCAGCCACTGGATAATTTTTTTATTCCTTCCACCAGCCCTGGGGCAATTCACCTCTGAGGAGCCCTGCCCTGCAGTTGACTCTCCAGGACATCTGTGAGGCTGCACCTGCAGCCATGGAGGCGAGGGGAACCTCTCCCTGGCGTCGGGCAGCATTGTGCTTTGCAGCAGCTGGGATCAGTGGATTCCAGGTTTGGGGGACAAACCCAGGTTCTGGGATGTGCAAGATTTAAGCTGGGTTTGGGAAGAGGTGAGAAATCCGCATCCAGCATGCAGGCATCTGGTGGAGGGGACAGAGGGCACAGTGCTGCCAGCCCCAGGTAAGTCTTTTGGGTGAAGCAGGGCTGCGCGGGGCCAGGCTCCAACCCCATGAGTCATCCCTGACATCCTCATCCCCAACATCCTCGTCCCTACCCCCGCGGCTGACTCAGCCCGAGACCTGCGGCAGCACCAAAGCAGCTTCGGGCCCGGGCAGGGAGGTCCCGGCGCCCGGCAGCGACGTGCCGGGGTGGGCTGGCCTCTGCGCCAAAGCAGGTGGCCGTGTTTGATGCCTCTCATTAGCAAAACCTCTCGTAGGGCAGATGTGAGGATACGAGGCCTATCAAATAGATGTAGCTGAATTGCTTTAAAAAAGGAGAGAGGCGGTCCCGAGAGCTGCCCGAAGGAACACGCCTGTTGCCACGTCCTGTTGCTGCCATCAAAGGTCCTCTCGGGCTCAGCTGAAACATGAGTCTGATTTTCCTTAACTTGTTTCACTTTCTCTTTCTGATAAGATGAAATTTTGGGGTACAGATATCTGCCATCACTTTGGCTCTTACAAAATGGCCGCTTTAATATTCAGGTGTTTGGAAAGCAAACCAAAAGCCAAGCCGGAATAACTGCCCCACAGTAAAGCCAGGCAGACTTCAGAGGAGCTGGTGCTTTGAGGCAAGTGCAGGAGCTGACACATTGCAGTCTCTGAATCCTGGGGCAAAACATTCCATGCTGACCTTACCTCCTGCCATCTTATTTTTTTTTTAATTGTTTTTTAAACTTGAAGCTTTTTGAGGCATTTGATCTACAGCTGTGACAGCTCTGCAAAGCTCAGGGAGCCAAAACCACGTGTCTGCTTTGCCTCCTCTGAGGCCACACCATCCTTCCAGTGGGTAAAGAGGAACCTTACAGTGATTGATCTCCTTGACAAGTGCCCGAGATGTATGTTCTGCTTCCGTTTCAAGACCTCTGGGAGTGCAGACCCTGCTCTTTCCCTGCAAATGGTCCTCCAGGCCAAGCAGAGAGCGTGCATCCTGCCAGTCCAGCCCCTGCTGCTGTTTGCCGGGACCCACTGCCCTGGCACGGTGGGACCAAGCTGGCTCCTACGGCCACCTTCTTGGGCACTGGGCTTGTGCCAGGGCTCAGCCGGTGCTTTTCTAACACCCTGCCAGGTCTCCTTAAGGATCAAAAGGCAGATAGCTCTTGTCAGAGTTTTGGCAGGGTGGCCATGCTGGGATCCCCGTGAGTGATTCAGGCAAGTTACTCACTGGCAGCGGGGACTCGCCCCAGCCTAGGGGGCGGTTGAAGCAGCTGAGATGTCCCCATTCTGTATGAAACAGAGACGTTCATGCAGAGTGGAAAAAGGCAAAAAGGCTGGTGACATTTCAAGATGGCATTTTAGCAGCTGAAGTTTCCAAGTGGATGTGAGAGGGGTTTTTTGCTTTGCCTGGGAGGTGTGAGCGGTGCACAGGGCTCTGCATGGCCACAGCACGGTGCGCTGCTCACTGCGGGGGTGAGGTCCCAAGGGAGACCCACCACCACCCTGCACAGCGCTGGGTCTGGGTGCAGTGTGTCTGCATCACACCCTGCTCCAGGCTGCCTGCCCAGGCCATACGCATTGAGCGGGATCATAGAATTACAGAATTGTCTGGGTTGGAAGGGACCTTTCAGATCATCGAGTCCAACCATCAACCCAGCACTGCCAAGGCTACCACTAACCCATGTCCCTCAGCACCACATCTGCCTGGCTTTTAAAGCCCTCCAGGGATGGGGACTCCACCACTGCCCTGGGCAGCCTTTTCCAGTGTTTGATAATCCTTTCGGTGACCTGCTGGGCCACACTATTCCTGATACAGGCCAGGCTGCTGTTGGCCTTCTTGGCCACCTGAGCACACCGCTGGCTCGTGTTCAGCCAACACCCCCACGTCCTTTTCTGCCGGATGGGCTCCAACCGCTCTTCCCCAGCCTGGAGCATCCATGGGGTTGGTGTGACCCAAGGGCAGAACCTGGCACTTGGCCTTGTTGAACCTCACACCATTGGCCTCATCCCATCGATCCAGCCTGTCCAGATCCTTCTGTAGAGCCTTCCCACCCTCCAGCAGATCAACACTCCTGCCCAACTTGGATGGGGCTGTGCTGGAGGACAGAGCAGGGTGGGAGGCTGTTCCTCAGACCCACGGCCCCAGCGCAGTGCCTGGAGGTACTTCGCACGGGGGTTTGTGAAAGCTCTGACTCACCCTGATCAATAGGCTCGTTCCTGGCTGCTCTCCCTGCTGTTGGTGGCGTTTTCAGCTTCTGCCGGTTACCAGATCAAAGCCATGAGAGGAATGCAGCTGAAAACAGCTCTTTATTAGAAACAGCAGTTTTAGGACTGTGCAAGAGGGTATTTTTTATTACTAATTCTCGGAGAGTTGAGCTGCCAGCTTGTAGAAGTATTGGAGAGTGGAAAATTGCTATGCGGGGGCTAATGGGACTTTTGCGGCCCAAAGCTGCAAACAGGAAACATAGCACCTAACAAACAGGAGGGAGACAGCGGCTCCTGAAATGACAGAGGAGAATTAAGCTCTAATATTTTGCAGGCTGCCAGGGGAAAGGAAGACCCCTATTTGCCTTTGAAAGCCATGGGAGACAGAGACGCAGAGAGCAACATCTTGGGCTGCAGCTCTTCCCCTGGATCTGCCCTGGCCCTGCTCTGCCCACTCTCCATCCTGCCTGTCACTGCAGCTGCCCTGCCAGCGCTCCGGGACAGCCCAGAGCCACCCCACGGCCTCGCACTGTCCAGCATGTGCCCATGTACCTGGCAGTGGACCTGGGACCATGATCCAGCCACCCCTGTGCCAGGTGTCCGTGCCACAGGTCTGTAGCTCCGTGTGGGTCCCCAGAGTAGGACGGAACAGCAGTGTCAGAGCTGTCCTGCCAGATTCCAGAATTATAGAATTGTCTGGGTTGGAAGGGACCCTTAAGATCATTGAGTCTTACCATCAACCCAGCACTGACAAACCCAATACTAACCCACGTCCCTCAGCACCACGTCTGCCCAGCTTTTAGATACCTCCAGGGATAGTGACTTCACCACTTCCCTGGGCAGCCTCTTCCAAGGCTCAACAACTCTTTCAGTGAAGAATTTTTTCCTAATGTCCGTCCTAAAGCTCCCCTGGCCCAGGAGTGGACTCAGAAGGGGTCTGTGAGATATGGCCCCATCCTCCTGACTCACGTGTCAGGGGATTTCTGATCTATGGACAAGGAATGGACTGGGTGGCTCAGCTCAGTGCCTTCCTGCTCCCCTTGCACCAATCTGTAGCTCTCTGTGCACAAAGACTGCTCATGCTCCCAGTGGTACACGGCACAGGCAGAGCTGCCCTCGGGGCTGGGTGCACATGGGACACACACGTGAGTTTGGAGAGGGTTCCTATGCTTTCTCACCAACCCTCTCGGGGCTGTGCCTCCTGCCCGTGTCCTGACAGCAGAAGTGATGAGCCTGCCTCCAGAATTTTTCATTATATGGCATGAAACCTGGCATCCAGGGAATGGGAGAAGCTGGAAAATAGACTAGAAATGGATTTTTGTTAGGACAAAGGTCCCAACTGAGCAGTGTGCCTGGTCAGGATGGATGGACATTTTGCCTCATCTGTCTCCCAGTCTGATCTGTGCCTGATAGAAAGGGATTTGCAGACAGAAGTAATGATCTCTTGTTATTGCACCTTCAACTACTTTCTGAAAAATGAGAGCCTGTACCTGGACATGCAGACACTGTTTTCTCCCTGTTTTGTGGTCAGCAGGGTCATGGTCAGCCTCTTGGTTAAAAAACAGATGCTCAGGCTCCCAAGCATCCTGTCCAGTCTTCTTCAGGAAAGGCTCCATGATGTTCCACCCCACAAGAAGACGTGAAAGGAGCAGAAGACATGTGGTAACTCTTGGGGAGGAAGATCATGCAAAAAGAAAGCATGGATCCAGATGTTTCGTCCAAACGTTGGCCACATGTTCTCTTCTGATCCTCCTCCAGACTTCACCAGAGACATGGTTAACCTGCCCAGCCTTCCCCCAGCACAACACAGCCATGGAAAACAGCAGAGCTTCTGAAAACCCGGCCGAGCATTTGTCAAACATCCTCACTCAAGAGTGACAGACATCGAACTGGGGGGAGAGCAGGGCCAGTCATCTCCTGTCATCAGGATGAATGGTCAACCCAGCAGGAAAAACAACCCGCCTGATGAGAGCATATTGATTGCAGAGAGCTGGAGGACATAAAAGAGAACTGCCTCACACTCCCCCACTCACAGGCTCTTAGGAAATCAGCCAAGGCTTGGAGAAGGAGAGAAAATGCCTTCCCAGAGGGTGGCCATCACCTTGGCAGTGCTGTTGGGGTCTTGCTGCATCAGCGCTTATCCTGTCCACCTGGAAAGCAACAGTGCCCATGGTAAGGACAACCAACTGGGGTGTTTGTGCCTGAGAGCCAGGTGGGGTTTGTCCCTGTGCACCACTTTCTGGCTGGCACTGGATGCTGGCTCCAACCTGGTGTTTCCTGGGGGCTCGGCTGTTGCAGACATGCAGAGCAGCGCAGTGTCCCCCAGCTTCTCTTTGGCCAGAAAGACCTCCTGGCCTGGGGAGGGTTTTCCGCATATTGTTAGCAGTGGTGTGTGTCCAGCAGGGCTAAACCCATTACTAGTGTGAGCAGGTCAGACAGGAGAAGACCATCCTGTACCCGAGGGACCTCTGTAGCTGCTGTGATCTGCAGACAGCAGGGTCTGGGGGACGTGTCGAGGTGCTCTAGGATGACAGACAATCTTGTGCTGGGAATCAGCCTGGGGTGGACAAAGAAATTGTCCCTCTAGACTCGATATTCTTCTGATACATGATGTGGCAATGAGGGAGTTGCAGCTCAGGTGCGGAGCAAATGGTGTGTGCTGGATGTCCTGGGATGGTGCAGGATGGAGTGAGCTCTGCTTGTGATCAGGGGGTGGGTATGAGCCTCCCCAACAGCCACAGGACCTGGTGCTGCAACCCTGGCTGACTCTCGGCACCAATCAGCAGGGTAAGCACCAGCTTAGACAGTCTGGGCTTCCTGATGCTGGAGAAAAGTCACTTGGGGAGAGCTTGAGCCCTGAAGGAGACCATGACCCCATCCTCATGACCCTGCTGGGAAAGGAGCAGCCACGAGGGCTCTCTCGTCGCTTGGCTGACTCACGGGGACTTCCAGAGCTCCAGCAGCTTGGCCGTATCTCCAAGACAAAGGAAATACAAGGCCAAGTGCTTGGGATTTCTCAAATCCTGGTGATTGGTGGGAGCTTCCTGGGGGCAGGCGCTGGAGGAGGGGTGGGTTGAAGGGTGAGGTGCTGGAAAGCCCCCAACACACCAGCTGGTTTCCAGTTAAAGGCAGCCAGACAGGAAGGGAGTTGTTGCCTTCGTTGTAGCCATGTGCCTGAGGCTTGTTTTTGTGGTGAGCTTAGACCACCCCTGTCCTCAGAGGAAGACAGACAGGCCCTGGGATGGGCTCACCCCAATTTCTGCTTGTGCTCACCTGAGACGTTACTGGGATAAGGAGGGTCTGGGCTTCACCATTGGCAGCTCCCACTGGTGCCACAACCTGGCTGAGCAAGGCCAGGAAGGGGTGCTGCGGAGCTGCCCTCAGAAGGGTCTTTGGTGGCAGGGGACACCCTGGTGGCAAATGGGGACCTTCTCCTCCTGCCTGTTGCAGTCACACTGAAGGCAACCCCAGGCAGCAGAGGTTGTTTGCCTTGGCTTCTGGCACTGTCTCCCACAGCACCCTCACAGAGGAGATGGCAAAGTCCGGGTCAGATAAGTGGGCAGTGAGGTGGGCTGGAAAATGGCTGAAGGAAGGGCTGTGATCTGTGGCACAAAGTCCAGCTGGAGGCCAGTCCAGTGGTGCATCCTGTGGGTCAGTACTGGGGGTGGCTCTGTTTAACATCTTCACTAATGGCCTGGTCGATGGGACCAGAGCGCACCCTCAGCACGTCTGCGGTTGATGCAGAGCTGGGAGAGGTGGCTGATAATGCTGCCATCCCAAGGAACCTGGACAGGCTGAGAGGGACTGTGTGGAGTTCAGCAAGGAGAAGTGATGAGTCCTGCCCCTGGAGAGGAACAACCCCAGGCACCAGGACACACCAGGGCTGTCCTGGTCAACACCAAGTTGACAATGAGCCAGCACCTTGCCCTTGTGGCAAAGGTGGCCAACGGTGTCCTGGGCTGCCTAAGGCGGAACATCACCACAGGATCCCTTTCCCCTGGGGCCACATCTGCAGTGCCATGGCCAGCATTTTGGCTCCTGACATGGGCTGGCACAAGTGGCCAAACAAGGAGACGGATCCTAGTCCCCCTCAAACAACATGCTTGTCACTCACAGGATCTGCAGACCATGCTCGGGCTCTCTGTCCCATCGCCCAAGGAACAAATGCACCTCGAATGAGCTGCTTTGTCCTTGTTACTGTCTCCCCATTCAACCCAGACCTTCTACCGACAGATTTTCACCTGCCTGATGGTGCAGTTGGCTTCGTGTCTGAGAGCAAGCCTCTGGCAGAACTCCAGCCATCCAGGAACCTCCACCAGGCTCTGTCTGCACTGGGGGAAGGAGCTCGTGGCAAGGGTGAGTCCCAGAGCTCAAGGTGACCTGGAACCACAGATGGGGCTGGTGTGGGGGCACATGTGGAGGGGAGGAGGCAGGAGGATGCTCTTGGAGAGGTGGAGGGTTGCATCCGTGACAAAGGACTGCTGCAGGTTCGGCGTCCCCAGGGGAGCACGGAGAGAAGCAGGCAATGGTGCTGTGTTCCCTCTCTTTCTGACATATCTTCCCTTGGCTCCTGCCCCCCATGCTGGACCCATAGCCCCTGCATGTTCATGGCACTTCATTATTTTTTTAATTTTTTTTTTTCTCCAGGAAATAAAAGCACCCTCCAGGAGGACGGCCCAGACCGCTCGGTGAGTGGAGGTGCCTCTCTGGCCTCAGGGAGGGTGTCCCAGGGAGACACCGCTGGGCAGGGGACACCCATGGCCAGCTCCCCACGAGGTCCCAGCAAACCCCATCCCTGCAGGCCAGTTAATGGGGACTGAGGGAGTCCCACTCGGGTGCCACACTGCTCCCCTCCCTGGTCCAGCAGTGAGGGGAAGGGGCTTGGGGGCTGGTTTTGCCAGATGGGCACCACACAGGGGATGAGGCTGCTGTGCCGTGGCAGGTGGAAGACCTTCATGAAGTCCTATGGAAGATAGTGGCAGCGGGTGAGCGCCAGAGCCAGGGATTTACCCAGACAGAGCAGGCCCCTGGGCAACCCAGCAAGAGAGGTGAGTCCTGGGACCTGACCCACCACTGGCCTGCAGAGGCCATGGAAAGCAGGGGCCGGGCTTGGGGTGGAGGGTGCTCATTACTTGGGGTGATGGGTGCCCACAGTTTGGGGTAGAGGGTGCCCATGATCTGGACTAAGGCATTCATATCTCCCTTTAAAATTTTCGGCTGTGGGTAAGCACTGCTGCAGCCCCTTGCATGGCTGTCTTTTCCTTTTTTTCCAGCTTGCTTCTGGAAATACTGTGTCAGCAAATGAGGGGAGCAGGAGAGGCTCTGCCTGCCGCCTGCCTGCCAGCCCACTCCCTGCCACCGCTGCCCCGCTGCCTGCCGGCAGGACCATCCAGGCAGGACCCCGCACCTCGCTGTGGAGTGGTTTGCACAGAGCTTTGAAAGGTCTCCAGTTCCTTGGGGGGAAAAGGGGAGAGGGTCTGCAGCAGAGGAGGGGTGTCATGGGGTACAGGGACAGTCCCATCAGGATCCGGGGTGCGGGACAGTGTTTCTCCCGTACCAGGGAATCCATGTCAAGGCAAAGCTGCCACCACGGCCTAGCAGACACACGCTGGCTGCTGCCAGGAGCTGAATAAACCCTCTCACTGGAGCAGCGTCCTGTGGTTACTCCATCCCCACACCGCAGGGTCCTGCACCCTCCCACCGCCACCTGCACAGCGTGGGCAGATCTCAGGGCTCCTGCCCCAGGGAGGGGACATCTCTCCTGCAGGCAGGGCAGGGGCTGCTACCTGCATCCCAGTGATGGCAGAGACTGGGGGGCTATGACTTCACTTAGACTAAATTTCAAAAGGGTTTCTGCAGCAGGGAAGCCCCCTCCACCCCATGCAGCACCCTGCATGCCTGGTGGCCCTGGCCCGTGCGCTGACAGGACACAGCAAGGCATATTAAAATATAGTTTATTGCTGTTCTTAGTTTAAAAAACCCAAACAAATCAAAACCCATTAGTAACAAAACCCGTCCCCAAACCCAGTGCTATCAGAGGCAGGCTCGCGAGGACACACATTTTAGTGCAAAGAGGGAAGTGGCAGTGAGGGCTGGAGGGGGCTCTGCCATCGCTGTGTCCCCACAGGACCCACCTCACTCACTGTACAGTATTTTCTCCATGGGACTGGCTGGGGGCGGGGGGCTGGCTGAATTCACAGCATTGGCAGGAGCCCCTGGGGGAGCCAGAGGTATTGGATGGGGGAGGATGGGACATCATGGCTGTGCAGAGCTGCTTTGGCTCCTCTTGTACCAGCAACACTGGACGGGAAGGCACAAGGCTGAGCCAGGGGGCACCTGCCCACCTATCTCCTACAGACATGGTGCTTTGCAAAGCAGCTTCTGCCTGCTCTTTGGCTGCCCAGTACTGGGGTGCAGAAACCGGACAGATGCCCTACCCCATATCTCTGTCTCTCAGTGAGGCACCTGAAGTGCTGGTGGGGACCAGGAGGGGTGGTGGGGCTGGAGCTGCATGTGGCTGTATCCCCTGCAGCATCCTGCAAGGCAGGGAAAGGTTTCTTATCTCACAGGAGCCAGACAGGACCTTGCAGCCAGCAGCACATGGCCCTGGGTGCTGGCACTCATGGGACAGATGCCCTGATCCTCAGCCCTCCATCCTCAGCCCTTCATGAGTCCCTGCACCCCTCCTTCCCTCCGACAGCAGGGCCTGGCACTTTTGCGCCAGGCATCATCCCTCTCATGTCCTGATGGAGGGCTAGACACAGGTTACAGCTCTTTAGCAGCGAGAACAATTTGTCACTGCAACAAACTACCAGGGCAGAGCCTTTCAGTGGCTTCGGATGGAGCCCAGATGCCTTGGTGGAAGGGAGGGCTTGCCCAAAGCAGGCTGCGGGGTGCTGTGCAGGAGGGTGACCGGGTGAACTCAACCAGCTCCAGCCCAGGCCACACGCTGGGATCCCGGGATGCCTCTTCCCAAGCGCAGGAGATGGCTGGGGCCGCACGGGGCCGGCAGAGCGGCTCCGGCAGCAGAGGGGGAGGCCCAGCCCCGGGGGTCTCAGCTCTGCCACCAGAGCTCTGCTGCAGAAGGCCAGCGCTCAGCTTTTCCCATGGTGCATGGTCACAGGCCATGAGAGCCGTTTTTGGGAACAGGGATGCAGTCGCCACAGCAGCCGGGCAGGGACCGGTGCGTCCATGCAGGTGCTTGGCCAGCAGAGGAGGAGGGGGCGGTGGGGGGCTGTGAAGCAAGGCGCTATTTCTGAAAGGCAGGGGCTAGCGATGCCGTGAACCCCCTCCAGTTCCTCCCTTGGCCGGGGCCCAGCGGTGCCAGGACTGCGGAGGTGGGGGGGCTCAGCCGGGGGCAGCGCTGCCAGCGCACCCCGCGTTAGGTCATCTTCCTGGCGACGCTGGCGTAGGTGTGCTCGATCTCCTCGTCCGCGGGACATGTGTGGCTGAACTCATCGCAGGCATAGGCGTTGTTGAGGTAGCGCCAGACGCCCGTCATGTCCTCTGGGATCTCAAAGTCGCGGTACTTTTTGGCTGCAATCTAGAGAGGTGAGGAGGAGGCTGAGACTACCCAGTCCTGGGTAAGATTCGCTCTCTGGTTTGGCTGGGGGGGAACAAAAATACGGGACCCCCAGCTCCCTGTGTGCACCCCTTCACCCTCACTGCCCCTTGGAGGGGGTGCCCCCCGCCTTGTCCTTGGGAGCCAGTGCCATTACCTTGATGATGTGCAGTTTGGGCAGGAGGTTGCAATCAGCCAGCGTCAGGTGGTCCCCGTCCAGGAATTTCCTCTTGGAGACGGTGATGTCCTCCACACTGTCCTGGTCGATCTCCTCAGGGAGAGGCGTGTTGAGGTAGACATCCAGCCGCTGAAACTCCCGCAGCAGAGCCTTCTCGAGATCTGGGTGGGCAGAGGAAGAAGCGCAGTGAGCCCAGCAGCTGAGCTCCCCCGGGCTTTGCATAAAGAGACAAAGACCTTAAGACCACACCATGGACCCCCACCAGAGTTTCTGCTCCCAGGGGCTCCCAGCAGCATCACCCACCCCACAGTGCCCTCCAGGACTGCTCTCCCCAGTGCACGTACCCGGGGCCAGAGCCCCGTGGAGATCAGGGCTGCCTTGACTCATCCTGCCCGCTCCTCGCTCGCCAAGGAGGCTTCAGTGGGATGGCAGCAGGAGCCCTAACCTGGTGGCAGGACTCACCCACAGACAAAAGCATCCCTCCCCTCACCCCAGCATGGCAGATCACAGCCCCGCAGCCCCCACCCGCATTTCTTACTGATATTTGCTTCCTTGCGCGGGTTCTTGATGTACGCCGAGAACTTGGCAAAGATGTCACTCCCCACATCAAAGGACTCCTTGTACTTGGGGCTCAGGTGCGGGTACCTTTAAAGAGACACTGGTGTCAGCACAGGCAGGGATGGAAGCAGAGGTTCAGCCACGGGGTCCTCAGCTGCGTTATCTCCTGGGCTGCGGTGCCCAGGGCTGGTATGGGAGGATGCAGGTGATGTTCAGCTGGTTGTGGGAGAATGGTGACGCTCTAAATTACCGCAGCTGCCACCCTGGGAGTTGTATTATATTGGGTGTTTGCTGGAGGAAAATCACAGAGCAGGAACTCCACCGTTTGGAGATGCTGGTGGCAGCAGCTCTGGCCCAGCCTGGAGAATATGAGTTGGCACTGGGGAGATCTGGGGGTGCCAGGAGCCCCCATGACTTCCTCAGGAACAGCCTCTTGTCTGCTGAGGTGTCCCAGGACGCACTGCGAGGGCAGGCACGGCCCAGGAGGCAGATGATAAATGCGTCTGAAGCTTCCTCTTTCGCAGGCGAGGGAGGGCTCGGGCCACGCAGGGCCGGGGGGTGACTCAGTGGGTGTGAGGTCGGGGGGACTGCCCCCCCGGCAGCCTCTGGGCCACCTGCGTGGCATCAGGCAAGCCAGGGCGCTCGCTTTGGCTCATCTGAGTGCACCAGAGTGGAGCAGGCACAGGGGGTCTCAGTTCCCCCTCTGCCTCCACACCAACCGCCACAGCCAGCTGCAAAACCACCCGTTCTGGGGGTCCTGCAGGGCATCCCCAGCCCTGCCTGTCCCATTGTTTCCCATCCCAGCCCATCCCTGTCCCCTCGCAGCCCGACCCACTGCCATCCTGGGGGATGCAGCCCCTAGGCATCGCAGCCCCTGGCCCTGCAGAGCACAGTGCGGGGTGCCAGGTGGGCACACAGCCCCCTCCCCGAGCTGCTCTCGGGCACCTCCTGCCTCCCTATTCTGAGCCAAATGAAACTCTGAGACCGCCCACCCCAAAAGGGGAAAGGAGCAACATTGCAATTACGTGGGTGGGCCCAGGGTCTGCTCCAGGAACTCCTCGATCTTAATGAAGTCTGTTTTCAGCTCCTTGTTGAACAGCAAGAAGGGTGGGTTGGTGCCCGGCGCTAAATCTTTCAACTCTTCAGGTTTCCTGGAGTGGAGAAAATAAGTGAGCTCAGAGCCTGCAGCTGGCACCTGTCATCCTCCCCGGGACGAAGGGACAGGGATGGGGGAGCGGAGATGGGACCAAGAGCATCCCCACTTGTGCTCTGATGGGTTTGAGGGGCTGAGAAGTGCCCCCCAGCCTCTCCGTCTGCCCTGTGGTGCCTTGGACTCATATCCACATCCAACAGGACAGGAGGTCCCTGTGCTATGCAGGTGTTGGCACGTGGCTGGAGCTCCGTGCTGGCCCACCCCTGCACCCAACGGCGTGACATGGCAGTGTGTGGGAGGGACTGTCCCCCCCTGTCCCTCTCGTGGTGGCATGGTGGCTGCGGTGCAGGTGGGAGGGAGGACAGTGGTAGTGGTGGGAGCTGAGCCAGGGCTGGGCCATGGTGCCATCTCACCTGGTCATGTCCACCGTGGTGACATTGAACTTGACTCCTTTGAGCCACAGCACCATGAAGAGGCGCTGGCAGAAGGGGCAGTTTCCAATGTTTTCTCCATCCAGACCAGCCTGCCGGGAAAGCAGAGAAACAAGGATTTAACCCATTGGCTGGCCTCGCCCAGCCAGGATGGGATGCCTGGAGGTGATGAGCCACCAGAGCCGGTCTCGGGAGGAAGGCACACGGAGGGCCTAGCACCCTGGCATTGCACGTGGCAGGGACCGCCCAGCACCAGAGCTCAGCTGTAGGATCCTCCCCAACCCTGCTGCCATTGGAAACCATCTTAGAGCACCCTCAGGATGCCCGGGGTCGGATCCTTCCCAGAAATGTGAGATAAAGCTGGGAGGAAGAGAAGGAGGGAGGGGAAGGAGGTGGAGGGTGGTTGCTGATGGATGGGGAGGAAGGGAGGGTCCACTTGGCTGGAGAGGGCGGCAGGAAGGGAAATGTGCTCATGTTTGCCAGGAAAAGAGTGGTTTGTTTTTGTGTGCTGTTAGTGTCTGCCTCCGGTTTTGTGTGCATTTAACAAACCCACGCATGACTTCCCCAGGCTGACAGTGGCCAAGAACCACCCAAGCAGGAATCCTCAGCCTCGGGGAGGAGAAGGGGCTGCGGTGAGGGGGCTGTGCAGAGGAGGATTCACACTGGCATCCCACCCAGCATCAGTGGGGAACGGGGCCATGTGGCTGCCTCTAAAGCATCAATCATGTGCAGACAGTCCCTTGCAGACCCTCTGCATGGACACAGTGACAGCCTCCCAGCACTCAGGGGGCTGCTCTGTCACCAGGATGGGGTCAAACAGCAGTGGGGACACAGGACAACCTGCCTGAGTCCCACCAGGGCTCCCTTATCAGGCTCCCACCCAGATGATGCCCATTCAGCAATCCCAAGGGAAAGAAGCAGCAGGTGGAGTGAAGCCCATTGCCAAAAGGACTGAAACTGAGCTTGGTAAAGAGGAAAGGGGCAGGCCCCCCCAGCGCATGAAAAGTGACGTGGATGCTGCTCAGAGAGGGAAGTTGCACTGTGGTGTGAGAGGTAAAATGGCTCACAGGAAACTCAACTTCTTTCAGAGAATTAACTGGTTCCTCAGCTGCATGTGAACCATGGTCCCCTGGCACATGTGGCAGCCCTGCCACTGCAGGGAGGAGCCGCAGGGGTCACGCTGCTCCTGCACGGGGGGATGCTGCTCCCCTGGAGCAGCCTGTGTTGGTGCATGAGCCCTGGTGGGACAGCTCAGGGCTCTGTGCTATGCCGTGGTATCAGTGGGCAAGCTGAAGTCCAGAGGCTCAGCAGGAGGGTGATGAGCTTTGGGAGGATCTGGTGGTGCAGAAGTCAAGCAGCAGCTATAATGTCCAGGGAGGGCAGCTGGAGGTGGCTCCAGAGCTTGCACCTTGCTGGAGTCCCAAAGACAGGCTGGCTGAGGATGCTTCATTAGCAGAAGGTGCTGAAACCTCTGCCTGGCTCTCCTGGGCTGGAGGTAAGTGCTACCACTCACCTGTCTGTACCCACAGGTGCCCAGAAACCTGTGGACTCTGGAGTGCTCAGCTTCTCCAGGAGAGATACACCAGCTTAAAATTCACGCTAAGGGAGAGGGTAAACTGATCAAACAACACCGTGGAGTGGTCAACTGGGGGTGACTGTCTGCTTTTCCACTATGCCAACACTTTTCAGTTCTTCCAGAGGAATGAAAATTACTTTTAACCAGTATTTCCTATGCTCAGCTGTCATGAGATGATGCTCCTGAGAAAGGAAATGGGAACTGAGAAATGTATTGATTCTCTGGGATATACCCAGAAGTGAAGCTGAATTCACACACGAGGCTTTTTCCTGGCTATTATAAGAAACGCTCCCAGGTAGCTGCTGGTCAGGAGTGTCCCATGTCAGCTTAGAACAAATCAGGCTTCTTTGGTAACAGGTCAGCCTGTGTATCAGATGCTTGTGAGGGAGCTGGAGGGGTCACAAAACAGCCATGAGAGCTTTTCTTCTCCCCTGCCCCTCTCCCTCATTGCTGGTACCTAAAAGCCAAAACTAATGCCATCCTTTGGAGCATCTCCAGCACCAACAGCTCAGAAGGTGCTTTTGTGGCTGCCCAGCACGAGGACAGACACCCTCCCTGCTCTGCTGCAATGGCCCTCACTGGTGGCAGAGCAGAGGGCAGCGAGCCAGCCACGCTCCTGGTGCTGTCCTCACTCAGCACAAGGCTGAGAGCGAGGGCACTTAGTCATAATTTGTCTCCTTGTCCCACCAAAGAGCTGTTGAGCTGAGCCAAGGAAGCGAGTGACTCCAGTGGAGCCGGAGGGGACGGCTGGTGGGTGGGATGTCCCTCGCCGGCGCTGTGCTCCTCCGCCCCAGGCTTCTCCAGCCTCTGCACAGCTCAGGCTGGATTTCCCCATCGTCTTTTAAAGATAGAGAAGTGGGGAATTTTGGACCAGAGTGAGAGGAAAATCAGGATGGCCTCTGCAGGGGGAAAAAAAATACGCCATGCCCATCCTAGGATGCTCAGAGCCAAATCTTTATCTGGAGGAAGCGGAGGGCAGGTCCACCAGCACTCGGGTGCTGCCAGGGGGGGCACCGAGCTCTGGCACAGCCCCGCTGGCAGCCGGGTGACCGTGGAGAGAGCCCTCCAGGAGCCAGAGCAGCCCAGGAGAAAGGGGCTTGGGGACAGGAGCCACAGGCCCTCCCTCCCAGCAGAAGGCAAGCAGCATGGCAGGGAACCATCGCTCTTCACTTCCTTCTTCCCCCGTTCTCCCCGGAGGGACTGGGGCGAGGGTGCAGAGCCTTCAGCCCCCTCCAAATGACTTTTCTCACTCTTTTCCCCTCCAGATGCTGGATAAACCCAGCATGGGCTAGCACAGCATCTCCAGGGAGGTGCAGGCTTTTAGCCCCAGCTCTCTGAAGCCCCACAAGGCTGTACGAGGCACTAATACCCCAAAGTTTTGTAGCAGTTCCTGTGGTTTCCCCTCAGTGAAACAGCATGAGACGTGGCGGGAGGAGGGAGAGGCCCTGCGTGCACCCAGCAGCAGCTCTGGGGCACCCAGCACCCTCCAGCACACACCCATGGATCCTGCAGCCACTCCAAAAGCCGGGAAGCAGCCTTGGGGGTGACTAAAGCCTCACAGGGCTGAGTGGCAGAGCCCCCCAGATGGTGGGACGATGCTGTCACTGGGGCCATGGCAGGGTGAGGCACTGCCAGCACGGTGGGAACCGCCCGCCCCAACCCAAAGGCGATGAGGAAGCTCCTCTGCACCCTCCTCATCTTCCTCAGCCCAACAACAGCGTTTGCCGAAGCAAAATCCAGGCAGGGCTGGTGTGTAGGGAACCAGCTCCCTCGTGATTTACAGCTGTCATGGGTCACGCCATGTCTCGGGGCAGACCCCAGCCCAGCAGAGGTGCGAGGTGCCCATGGTCTGCAGCCAGGAGCTGCTGTGACTTAGGTAAAACTGGGTCCTGAATGGTAGGAGAAGGCACGGCACCAATTTGTCTGCTAGCAGACAATCCAGAAGGGTTTTTTTCATGCTAAATTAAGGCGTAGGGGAAGTCCTGACAACGCTGCGACTTTGTTTTCTGTTTCCCTTCCCTCCAAAAACCCCCTAAACGTGCTCCTGCCGTTGCAGTCACCTCATGTATCATTTTCCTCTTCTCCCCACCCATTCCAGGGAAAAAGTGGTGCTACAAAGGGAATTCAAGACCCAAATTACTTTCAACAAGAAAATACACTTCTCTGGATTTGGCTGAGCCACGCTCGGTGCCTGGCAAGCACCACCACGGCTGCAGTTTTGACGGAAGATCCCTCCCGCGAAGGCTCAGATAACCCTTTCCCACAAAAGTTTCCAACTACAACCCACGCGAGGTGCTGCACGATGCCCAGCACAGCCAGGTGCCTGCACCAGGGACACCAGCCAGGCACCATGGTCCTTTGGGGCATCAAGCTGCCCCCAGAGAGGAGTGAAGCCGTTGGGAAACCACCCCTAAACTTTCGATGTGGTGGCACAGGGAGGCACCAGTCCCCTGGCCACTGTGACTCGACGGCCTGTCCCGGGGCCCTGCTGGCATCACTGCTGGCACAGGCAGTTACCAGCCGCCAGCCTCGGCTCCTCTCCTCCTACACCCTACGTGTCCGCTGCAGATATTTTGAACTTGAGTGTTAAAATGTTCCAGGGGAAGTGTTCGGAAAATTGCTTAACAAGGGAAAGAAAAAAAATATTTCCAGCAAATAATCCCCCCGGGCTGCTCTGCGAAGCCGCCCCATCCTGCCCACGCGTGGGCACCTGCCGGCTCCCCGAGCCCTCCGCACTCTGTTTCGCAACACTGGCTGGCAGAAGAGGCTGGAGTGGCGGCTCTCAGCCCTCCCGCTTGCTGTTCCCAGGCTGGGGCTTGTCTTATCTGGGTTTCGAGAGGAGCATGTGTGCCTGCTCCTCCATCGCAGCAGCTTCCAGCACCACTGCTCCCTGGGGTACATGACCACCGTGACACCAGAACATCCTCTGGGATACTGGGTGTGACACCCTGCTGGTCCCCTGCGCCACCGCCTGCCTGGTCCCCTCCTCTGGGCACCCGCTCAGCCAGCCCTCACGGTGAGGAGCCATCCCAAATTTGGTGCCCGTCTCCAGCCTCCCAAAACGTGAAGACACCCAGGAATTTCCACCGCCCCCCCCCAGCCGGAGCCTGCTGGATGAGCCTGTGCGAACTGTCAAAGAGCAACCGTCCACGCCGCAGGGACCCACCTTCACAAACAGCTCGATCTCAGGCTCCTTGGTGGCATTGAGCTGCCGACTCTCCATCTCGGCAGCGTGGGGAGGGACCGCTGGCCACTCACTGCTGTGGTGAGTTGGTCGGTCCTCTGCAGAGCTCCGCCGGGTTGGCTTTGGGAGGGCTGACGGCTGGAGCACCTCGTCTGCGCTTGCCCTGTGGAGGGCTGGGGCTCACCCTTTCCTTCCTTTTGCGGCGGGGAGGAGCGATGGGGTGTGCGTCGGGACCTGCCAGCGGCAGGGTGGGGGGAAGCTGCGGGGCCTCCCAGCTGTGACTCAGCACGGGTCTATCTGGACAAGTTCATGGGTCCTCTTCCAGTCTATCGCAGCCACCCAGGCATGGAGCCGCTGACTCGAGCCCTGGGCTGGTGGCCCAGGCAGCCACAGAGCCACTGCCGTCACCTCCCGGCTGGGAGCGGGGGGGCCTGTGGAGGAAGTGTCTCATCATGCTGATCCAGTCTGGTCTCACCCCTTCGCCATCCTCCCACCCTCGTGCCCGCACACCAGGGCTCAACCACTTTGTTATCTCTTTGGGGTGACCCACACTGACCTTCCCACCAACTTTCCCCTCCTGCTGCTGCATCACCACAGGCGCTGCTCCTCTCCCTGCCCAGTACCCCAGGGGTCCCCCCGGCTGGGCTCCCCTGAGGACCCCCCAATGCAAAGAGCAGGGGCCAAGTGGGGCCAGGGTTCTGGGAAGCTGAGCAGGGCAGCCTGGCCACCAGCCACCAGCTCTTCGCAGTGAGCGCGGTGCTGCCCGGGTGCAGACCTTGGGCAGGAAGGATTGCAAAACAGCGGGGAGGGAAGGCAAAGCGTCCAGAGCCTGTCGGGGTGCAGCGGGGAACCCTGAGCACTGGCAGCAGCCCAGCCGGGGCAGGGTGATGGGAAGGGATGTCTCCAGGGCTGATGCCCCAGCAGGGCCCCGTTCCTGGAATCTGGGCTGTTTCACAGGAAGGATGTCCAGCTTGCTCTCCTCCCCAGGACGGGAGGGAAGCATTCACCATCAGCCCGTCCTGGCGGCCATCCCAGCGGAGGCGGCTTTCCAGCATCCACGAGCTTGACTCCTCTTCTGAGGGAGTCCCGTCTCTCACCTTGGGACCCCAAAGCTGGTACCGAGCTTTGCACAAAATGGGGATCCTGATTGCATGGCTCAGCCCCACCCCAGCTCGGGTAAGCTCAGACTTTCCTGAAAACAGTCAAACTCTGATAAGAAAGCATCCACCCTGAGGTGACTGGGCTGGGAAAAAGTTGTGCAGACTCCTTGAGGAATCTCCCCAAGGGAGGTGTTTCTCCTGGGTGCTGCTGCACAGCCCAGAGCGGGGCTTGCGCCAGTGGCTCCTTGGGAGGGGCTGGGGGCATTTTTCTTTTTGCCCCATCAAAGCTTTTGGAGAATTCAAAACTCTACCCCGTGTGGACAGGAAACTGCCTGAGGTCCTCATGAACGAGGGATGAGTTAATGGTGTTGTGGGTGCCAAGCAAGGCCATGGTAGCACTCTCAGCAGGCAGGAGCTTGGTACTCATTTTGCCTCCCCCTCCTCCCCGCCTCCCCAGCCCTTGCTGCAGACCCCCAGGTGATGTGTGCTGGTCCCTGCAGCCCCCCGGGCCGCCACTATCAAAGCGATGCTGAGCCCAGCCGGCTCCTGGCACTGCCGACTGCTGCTGTCCCTGCTGACCTCAGCCCCGCAGAGCAGCAGCTCCTGCCCCTTGTGTCCCCTCCAGCTGGGCAGGGATTCAGCTCCTGTGGGGCAGGGGACATGGGGATGGCACGGTGCCCTCCTCGTGAGATGTCACAGCACCCAATATCTGGCCCTGCCAAGGGCAAGGGGGCAGAAGGGCAGCAGCAAAGAGGTCCCTGCCCGCAGTGTTTGATGCAGGGGTGGGGTTTGCCTCTTCTGCAGGAACAGCCGCCTTGGGAGGCAGCACAGGCAGCCCTTCCCTTCCTCCTCAGACGCTCAATGGCCGGACATTTGCCGAGATGGAGATTAGGGTACACGTGTATCCGGATTTGTGCCTCACCATGTCCGTGAGAAAGCCAGGGGCACGTTGGAAACTTCGCCAACCCCCGTCCCTCTGCTTGGGAGGAACGGAGGCAGGAGGGAAGGGGCTGCCAGTTTCTCTGCCAGCAACGGTGATGCCAAGGCACGACACCCACTTCCCCGCCACGGAGCGCCTTCAGAAACATGTTCCTCCCTGTGGGAGGTGTCCCCGTGCTTAGGGTGTCCCAGCTGCCCAGAGCAGCCCCTTACCCTGGGAGCAGACAAAGCAGGCACGCAGGCGCCCCAGCGCTTTGGCAGGGCAGAGAAGCGAGCCATTGTCCCCACACTGCCAGCCCCAGCGCCAGCCGCCACCGGGGACCAGCAGAGCTGCCTGGTGGGACACACAGAGCCAGCAGCAGCTGCGCCATGGCCGGGCTGGCGGGGCCAGCAGCAGCCCTGGTCCTCCTCTGCCTGGCTGTGGGGCTGGAGGCCAGCCCAGAGCTCTCCGGTGAGTTGGGGCGCGGGCACAAGGGGTGCTGGGGACCACACCGGTGTGAGGGGAGGGTGACGCAACGGCCGGGTTGGTGGGGCAGGGACAAGCAAGGCACAAGCCAGTGCAGGACAGAGAGAGCTTGCCAAAAAAAGGGGGGTTTTTATCTCCACGGCAGAGCTGGGATCTGAAAACACTGCATGCAAGTCCCATCACCCTAGTGTGAGAGGGGAAGCATCTCCCCCCACTGCTGCTGTGCTCCCTTGGACAGTTTCGAGGCAGAAATGCAAAAAACCCAAACCTTAAGACAGTCCGCGAGCTTTCCTGAGACCCAGGAACCCAGCCTTTTCTGGCCATAATGCTCATGCCCTTGGTACTGGACAGTGTGTGGAGCTGAAGGCTCCCGGAGCACCCAGGGCTCTCCTGGGAGCCTTTGCTGCCTGGAGATAGTGATGGAGGAGATGGGCTGAAGCTCTGCCCGGTTCCTGGCTGGAGCCGGTGGCTGCAGTCCCCTGCCAGAGCTACCTGTGAGCAGGGGAGCTGTGGGCACGGCAAGGGCCACATCCCCTCCCTGGGGCAGCACCCATGAGCTTTATCCATGTAGCTGAGGCAGGAATTTGGGATCCCTTGTACCCCAGTGCTTGGGACAGTCAGGAGGGGAGCGGGCAGGCTGGGCTTCCAGGGCTGCCCTTCCTCTGAGGGATCCTCCAGAAGTGCCCCGCAGACCCGGCACGGTGCCGCCGAGCACAGCAGGGCAGAGGATGTGATTTCATCTGGGCAGAGCCAACGGCACGACCGCACCGTCAGGGACTGAGTCAGCGGCACCGGAACCACTCGCAAAACCTCCCCATGGCCTCCTTGCCATGGTTTCACCCAAAAAACCCTCCCATCTTCACAATTGCTCACTGCCCCAAAACGGTGTGATGGAGAAACCTCTGGCCCTGTTTGAGCCTTGGTTTTGAAATGCAACCCCCCAGTGATGCCAGCCGACATGGCAGCAGAGGAGGGTGCCTGCTGCAAGGCAGGCTGGATTGGGGGAAACCCCTTTCTCCCCCTGTTCCTCCCCATCTCCCCCATCATCCCCAGGATGTGGCTCAGCCCTCTGTGTGCAGGGCTCTCCCAAATGGGGGGGATCTGGGAAGCCCCACCATCTCGGGGACGGGCAGGCAGGTTGGAAGTGGGTGCCAGGCAGAGGTTGAGCCCTGGGCGGCTCTGGAGCCGGCACAAGAGCCTGGTGGCTGCTGCAGCTGTGGGTGCAGAGGAAGGAGAATGGGGACCAGCAGCCCGGGCAAGGTCCCATGCCCCTCATGGCCCCTAGTGTCCTGTGACATGGGACAACCAGAGGTAAAGGCCAGGACAGGGCTTGTACTGGCCCCCTCTTTGTGGGCACTACACCCCACGGGACTGATCCAGCTCTGTGTCCTCCAAAGAGCAGCTTTGCATCTCACTGGAGCTTTGATCTGGCTAAAACAGCTCGTCTGCTCCCATCCACCTTCCTCCACCTTTCCCCTCCTCCAGCGCACAGAGGGACGAGCAAGGGCTCACTTGCACCAGGCTGTGGCTCTCCCACTCCTGCATCCCATGCTTGCAAGGAGAAAGGAGCTGAGAAATGCTAGTGGCTGCCTGTGCCCAAGGGACGGATTAACTCGGATAACTCAGAGCTGGGGCAGGTCCCAGCCGCATCTACAGACATCTCCGGGGAGGGATGCTGGTCACTGCTGCCAAAGGGTTAGCAGCAGCTGGGAAGGTGAAAGGGGCCTTTGTGCAGCTGAGCCTGGCACCGGGTTGCGGAGGAACAGAGGGAGAAGCGTGGGGCTGGGAGCCATCGTTCCCACTTTCTTGTATTGGTTTGGGGGGGATGACATGCTGTGGGCAGGGGGATGGGGTGCGGGTCCCTCCAAGGACCTAGAGGTGGGGACAGGTCTATGACTCACCCAGCAGCCCAGAGCCCTGCCAGGCAGGAACCAGGCTGCCCTGTCCCCACCTCCCAGCCTAAAAATGATGCTTCCCCTCTGCTCTTGTTTTATTCAAAGGCCTGATGCAAACTGCTCTGTCCAGGGCCCTATACATCATTTTTTGTCAGCTTGTCCTGATTCCTCAGCCCTCTCCAGTAAATGGTACCTGCTCAGAGCACCCCTGGCAGCTTGCTCTTTTGTTACAACAGCCTCATTGCTCACCCAGCACAGCTGAATCCAGTCAGAGCTGATAGCTGTGTGTTAACTCTCTTAAAGGCTGGGCAGGACAGCCCCACCATACTGTTCCCTGTAGGGAAAGCAACAGGGTGAGTGGTTTGGGACACAAATGTGGCAGGGTTAAAAGACAGAAATACTCTGTGCCAGGAATTCAGGGAGAGAAGGGCTAGTGCCTGTCAGAAAGGCCATGGGCTGGGAATGGTTCTCACTGACGCACTGGGCTTCTGTGGCAGAGAGACCCGGGATCGGCTGGGCTCAGGTAGCAGGTGAGTGACTCGCACCCATCCATACCGACCCCCCCAACTGCAGGAGCTTGCAGCAGCCGCTGGACCCCTCTCTCCTCCAGCTCATGGCTCAGCACCATGTGACAGAAAAGCATTCTCCTCTCCCTGACTCTGGGGGTAGCGCCGGGTGATCATCTCTGACTTATCTTTGCTCTCTCCTCCCCATGTCTTCATAGCAAGCCTGATTTTCTCTAAGCCCTTGACTACTACTCACGGGATTCTTCTGTACCTGATTGTTCTGACCTGTTGTCCTGCCTCCACCTTTCACTTCCTTTTGCAAACCAGCTCAGCTACTCCATGCTGCTTTCTAGCCTCCTGGCTGCAACGCTGGGTGTAAGATTTGGCACAAGCCCACCTTCTCTACCGTGGCCCCACTCTGGTCCTGTTTGCCCCGCAGATGCCCTATCCCAGGACATCCTCACTGCCACCAGCTGTCAGGAGCCCAAGCACCACCACCACTATGGTCGTGGCGTCTCCTCCAGCTGACACCGTCTGTGCTCTCCCCTCCCAGGGTACCTGCGCAAGGTGCTGAGGAACCACACAGCCCACACCTGCGACGGGGAGCAGCTCCTCATCGTCTGCCCTCGCAAGACCACCATCAGCATCCTGGGTGCCTTCTATGGGCGCCGTGTGCCCAGCTCCAGCCTCTGCCCTAGCCCTGGCGATGCCTCCCAGGAGAGCACCGAGTGCTCATCTGCCACTGCCCATCTGGTAAGGGCTGGGGGGAGCGGGTCCCAGGGGCTGGGCTGCACACCCATCCATCCCCGGGTCATTGGGCTGCCTGCTTGGGGGGGGGGGGGGGGGGGCAGGCAGCACGGCCTTCCCATGCCCCACCAGCATTCACCCCTGGGGTCCTTTTCCTGGAGCATTTTTGGGAGATAAAGAGGGTGAGTCCCAGTGTGGGGCAGCCCTGCCAGAGGAGCCTCACAGGAGGCACCACCACGTCCCCAGGCTGGCTTTTGGAATAATCCCACAGGACACAGTCCCTGGCAGGGTCCCAGGAGAGGGATGGTGCAGCAGCCAGGGTGCCAGACTTAGGCAGCAGGACAGGGTCCCTGAGGGATGCTGCGGGTGCTTCCCCTGGGAAGCACAGAGCTTGGCTCTTCCCCAGCTAGGAGAAGCACCCATCCATGCTGGCAGCTCCCAAGAAGTGGATTAATGAAGCAGGCCCAAAGCAGGGTCTGTTGATTGCAGTAGCTGGCACAGGGAGAGGGGAGAAAGGCAGGGACTGGCAGAAGGGAAGGGACCTCTCCAAAGGTGATGCCTGGCTGGAGGAAGTGCTCGCTGGGCTCCTGCAGAAGCTCTGTAACCGCTCCATGCTGTGGCTGTGCTTGATTCTGCTTTGTGTTTGAGGGAAAACCCTGTGCCCAGTGAAGACATCAGCCCTCCACCAGCCCCACACATGAAGCATCATGAGCAGCTTGAGGAATGGGGCAGAAAGGAGCTGGGAGGAATGTCGTCCCTTAGCATCCTGCAGCTTTTCCCTGGCTTCTGGATCTCCATGCCAGCACAGGTGGCATCCACATCCCTGGCCTTGGGATGCCCTTGAGCAGACAGGCTGCTGCAGCTGGCAGCAGCCCAGACCGGGCATCATAGCAGTCAAGCGAGAGGGAGCAAGAAGAGCAACAACGCTCATTCTGCTTGTCCTTTGCCAGCCAGACTCCTCCAGTTCTCAGCAACTTCAACCTTGGCTGAATGCTGGAGCCTGATCTTCTGGGGGCTGCACTGGCCTGTCCCCGCCCTGGGGCTGGAGTCAGCCTTGTAGTGGCAAGAACCTGATCAGTGCCTTGTTCCAAGCCCTGCTCTGCCAGACAATGCTCCTCAGCCCCACCTGCAGATCCCTGGTCCAGCTCCTTGGCTCTGACCATGGCTGGGGAGACGCTGCACCTACCGGCTGCAGGACAGCGGGTGTGATGGGCAATGCGCCATGCCAGACACGACACACCCCAACTGTGCCCACCTTTTCCTCCTGGCCACTGGGCTCTGACAAACCCAGGGCAGCCGGGATGCGTGGTGGGGGCCAGCAGGAGGGTCCCCCAGTGGGGACAGGGTTTCACATCCTACTTTTCCTGCTCCAGCTCCTTGCTGGAGCTGGGGCAAAACCACAGCCAACCCAGCTGCATGCAGCTGCCTGAAGGGAAGGGGAACATGGAGCCAGAGAAGAGGAACAAGAGCTGAGAGGCCAGTTCCCTGCTCTGGGGGCTCAAGAGGCTTTGTTGCCTGGTCCTGCCCCAGCCACAGATCCCTTCCCCGTGTCCCACGTGTTCCAGGAGATCTGCAAGCACCAAGCTGCACCATGCAGGCATGGTACCAAGCCGGCCCTGCAAACAAGGGTCAGGGTCCCAGAGCTGGTGTGTCACGCACAGGGTGGAGGATATGGCCCAGCACAGACATCTGGAGACTGAAGGGCATGTCTGTGAGCAGGGTCACTGCTGCCCAGGTTTGCAGTGAGATGGAGCCGCTCCCCCGGGGACTGTGATCGCACGGGGCTGGATTCCCTGCATCCCGGAGGCTGCTGTGGGAGGAGAAGGGGTGTCTGGACAGCAGAAAGCAAGGCAGCTGCTGCAGCTCAGCGCTGTTTAGCCAAAACCTGGGGATGGACATTAATTACATTTCCTCCTCAAATTTCCCTTCTAGCAGCTGGTGGAGACCAAGAGGAGGCTCAGTCTGTGCTGATCCGTCGGGGACAGAGGAGGGGAAGGAGAGATGAAATAGGGCTCCATCATCTCAGGTGGGGGGATCCCAGGACCCGAGTGGCAGGGCAACTTCCCAGAGGGGCAGCACCGAGGGTCAGGAACAAGCCATGGCCCTGCCACCGCTGCCACCAGCAGCCTCTGCCCCGGCGGAGGGTTTGCTGCTGCTGGGGCCGGGGGCCACTTCCCCGCCGCCAGCCCAGGCCCAGGCTGCCGGGAGACTCCTGCCGGGGCCACCCCGTGGGTCTGGCGGTGTCGCCTTCGGGCTAGCAGGGGCACGGCAACGGCCGCCCCGGTCCCTGCCCGAGCCTCCCGGTGGTGCGAACCCCCGTCCCCATCTTGTGGCCGCGCCCGAGCATCGCACGGAGCCCCGGGGGCTGTGTCGGAGTGTGCGAGTGTTACACCGACCCTTATCAGTGTGTGCAGGTGTTACACGGGACCGTGTGGGTGTGTAAGGGTGTTACACGGGGCCGTGTCGGTGTGTGTGGCTGTTACACGGTGCTCTGTGTGTGCTCTGAGTGTTGCACAGAACAGTGTCGGTGTGCACACCTGTGCAGATGTTACACAGAGCTGTGTCGGTGTGCATGCCTGTGTGGGTATTGCACAGAGCCATGTCAGTGTGCACGCTTGTGCAGGTGTTACACAGAGCTGTGTCGGTGTGCACACCACAGGTGTTGCAGGGAGCCATGTCAGTGTGCACACCTGTGCAGGTGCCGCACGCGTGTGGCGTGGTGTGGTGCTGGCCTGCCTGCTGGCACACAGCTCTGCATGGGTGCAGGGGAGGAACTGGTTCAAGAACCAGCACACGAAGTGGGGTGACTGCAGCAGGGGCACAAGCAGCCATGGGACACCTCTGCAAGGTGGGAGGCCATTTCCCTGAGCCTGGTGGAGGCACCAAGGGAGAGGAGGCGAGAGCAGCCTCAGGACTCCTTGTCCACCTTCACATCTGTCCTGTTTTGCTCTTTTCATAAAATCATAGAATGCTCCAGGCCAGAAGGGACCTCCAAAGGTCATCTAGTCCAGCCTCCCCACAGTCAGCAGGGACACCCCCAACTAGACCAGGTTGCCCAGGGCCTCATCAAGCCTCACCTTGAATATCTCCAGGGAAGGGGCCTCAACCACCTCCCTGGGCAACCTGTTCCACTGTTCCACCACCCTCATCGTAAAGAATTTTTTCCTAATATCCAATCTAAATCTGCCCTTTCCCAACTTAAAGCCATTGCCCCTCATCCTGTCACTGCAGGCCTTTGTAAACAGACTCTCCCCAGCCTTCCTGTAGCTCCCCTCAGGTACTGGAAGGCTGCTATTAGGTCTCCCCAGAGCCTCCTCTTCTCCAGGCTGAGCAACCCCAGCTCCCTCAGCCTGTCCTCGTAGCAGAGGTGCTCCAACCCCTGAGCATTTTATTTAGTGGCCCTCCTCTGCACCTGCTCTATCAGGTCCATGTCCTTTCTATATTGAGGGCTCCAGACCTGCACACAGTGTTCCAGGTGAGGTCTCACCAGAGCAAAGTGGCAAAATCACCTCTCTGGATCTGCTGGCAACACCTCCTTTAATGCAGCCCCGGATGGGATTGGCCTTCTGGGCTGCAAGTGCCCCCTGCCTGCTCATGTCCAGCTTCTCATCTATTAGCACCCCCAAGTCTCTTTCCTCAGGGCTGCTTTCTAATACCTCATCCCCTAGTCTGTATTGATAGCGAGGGTTGTTCCAGCCCAGGTGCAGAACCCTGCACTTGCTTTTGTTGAACCTCATGAGGTTCACCTGGGCCCACCTCTCCAGCCTGTCCAGGTCCCTCTGAATCACATCCTGTCCCTCTGGTGTATCGACAACACCACACAGCTTGGTGTCATCTGCAAACTTGCTGATGGTGCTCTCAATACCTCTGTCTATGTCATTGATAAAAATGTTAAACAGTACCTGTCCCAGCACAGACCCCTGAGGGACGCCACTTGTCACTGGTCTCCATCTGGACTTCAAGCCATTGAGTACCACCCTCTGGATGCGACCATCCAGCCAATTCCTTATCCACTGAACAGTCCACCCATCAAATCCTTATCCCTCCAATTTGGCGAGCAGGATGTTGTGAGGGACCGTGTCAAAGGCCTTACTGAAGTCCAGATAGATCACATCCATAGGTTGTCCCTTATCTACTAGTCTACTAGTAGATACTACTACTACTAGGTAGTAGATACTACCTAGTCACTCCATCATAGAAGGCCACTAGGTTAGTCAAGCAGGACCTGCCCCTAGTAAAGCCATGCTTTACTATCTTGAATCATCTCCATGTCCTCCATGTGCCCAAGCATGGCATCTAGGAGGATCTGTTCCATGATCTTCCCAGGCACAGAGGTGAGGCTGACAGGTTGGTAGTTCCCACGGTCCTCCTTTCTACCCTTTTTAAAAATGGGTGTGATGTTTCCTTTCTTCCAGTCCACAGGGACTTCACCTGACCACTACGACTTTTCAAATATCATGGCAAGTGGCTTGGCAACTACATCAGCCAGTTCCTTCAGGACTCTGGGATGTATTTCATCAGGTCCCATGGACTTGTATATCTTCAGGTTCCTCAGTTGATCGCGTACTATGTCTCGCTTACAGCGGGAGGGACTTTGTCACCTCGGTCACCAACTTGTGGGCCATCAACATGGGGCCAAGGAAAGGGGTTGCCAGTGAAGACTGAGGCAAAAAAGTTGTTGAGAACTTCTGCCCTCTCCTCGTCTGTTGATACAAGTTCCCCACTGTTGCTCATCGCGGGGGGGGTATGTTTTCTTTAACATTCCTTTTCTGGTCAATGTACCTGTAGAAACCTTTCTTGTTTTTTTTTTTACATCCCTTGCCAAATTCAGTTCTAGCTGTGCCTTGGCCTTCCTGACCTCATCCCTACACAGCCGGGCAACATTCCTATACTCTTCCCAGGATGCCTGTCCCTTCTTCCATTTCCTTTGTAGCTCCATCTTGCCCTTTAGTTTGACCAGCAAGTCACGGCTCAACTATGGTGGTCTCTTGCCCTCCTTGCCCAATTTCCTACATGTCGGGATTGAGATCTTTTGTGCTCTATAGAGAGCATCCTTAAAGATCTGCCAGCTTTGTTCCGCTCCCTTGTCCCTGAGGGCCGTTTCCCATGGGGTCCTATTTACTAATTCCTTGAAGAGTTGGAACTTTGCTTTCTTAAAATTTAGAGTCCTAACTGTGCTTCTCATGGGCTTCAAATTTCTTAGGACAGTGAACTGCACTAGGGCATGACCACTGCAGCCCAGGCTGCCTTCAACTTTGACATCCCTGATGATATCGCTTGCATTTGTGACCAACAGGTCCAACAATGCATCTCCTCGAGTAGGGCTGATAATTTCTTGTCTCAAGAGGTTGTCATCTAGGCACTCTATGAGTTTCCTGGAGTGCCTGCAGCCAGCCATGTTGCTTTTCCAACAGATGTCGGGGTGGTTAAAATCCCCCAGTGGGATGAGAGCCTGTGATCGTGATGCTTCCTCAGGCTGGAGTAAGAAGGCATCATTGACAGGCTCCACCTGGTCAGGAAGCCTGTAGTAGGCTCCTACCACAAGGCTCCCTTTGTTGTCCTGATCCCTAATTCCTACCCATAAGCTTTCGACCTGCTCATGGCTATTCATCAGCAACAACTCTTCACACTCTAGCCACTTCTTTACACAGAGGGCAACACCTCCACCCTTCCTTCCTCTTCTGTCCCTTCTGAACAGCTTCTAGCCATTGATGGCCACACTCCAGTCATAAGATTCATCCCACCAAGTTTCTGTAATTGCTACTATGTCATAGCTTTCCTGTAGCAGGATAGCTTCCAACTCCTCCTGTTTATTGCCCATGCTGCGTGCATTGGTGTAGAGACACCAGCCGGTCTGCCGGCCATGTCGCCTTCTTAGAGGGGCACTCCACTGATCCCCCAAGGCGTTTGTGGCAGCTACCCTCCTGTCTCCTATTACCTCAAGAGTTCTTGGCCCAGCTCTGCAAGACCTTGCCTTTGCTGAAGTGTTCACAGCATGCGTCAGTACAACAGGTTGGAGATCCTTGCTGTCACCCCTTTCTGTCACAGGCCATTCTGATATTGTCATTGTCTTTTGCCTCCTCTCTCCCCTTCGAGCCTAGTTTAAAGCCCTATTGACAAGCCCTGCCAACTCACATGCAAGGATCTTTCTCTCCCTCTGAGGCAGATGTACTCCATCTGTTGCTAGCAGATCAGGTGCTGCATAAAGTTCCCCAAGATCAAAAAACTCAAAAGTTTGTTGGTGCCACCAGCTTCTGAGCCACTTGTTAATTATGCCTGACTTCCTCTTCCTTTTGATATTCCTACCTTTGCTCTCCAGAAGCTGCTCTCTGAGTGCCAGGACCAGCAGTGGTGCCAGTTCTCCGTACACAGCCAAGTCTTTGGCCCAGACCCATGCCCTGGGACACACAAGTACCTCATCGCTTCCTACAAGTGTCGCCCAGGTGAGGTGGAGGGGTCTGAGCAACACTGCCTGGGCTCTTACCCAGCCTTGGCTGCTCGGAAAGGGGCAGAGGGGCGGCCGAGCTGCTCCTGTACCTCGCAGCCCTCCTCCAGCCTGCCCTGGCAGCTCCCAGACCCTGGATTGGGCTAAGGGAGGAGGGGGCTGCAGGTGATTCGGGATGCATTGGGATGCTCTGCGGTGTCACTCCCCAGGGAACCATCGCGTCAAGACTGTGTGTGAGAACGACAAGTTGAGGCTGCAGTGCCGATCAAAATCTGTCCTGGCCATTTATTCTGCAAATTATGGACGATTCCTGAGAGGCAAACCAGAGTGCGATGCCCTGAACACTGAGGGACCCCACATAGGTACACTGGAACAGTTCAGGCCAGAAATGGGGCCGGGGTCCATGCAGAGAGTGTGGCACAAGTATGGTATCGGGCTGTACCTGTGCCCCTGGCCCCAGCCAGCTGGTGCCCACTGGGCAGGGGCAGGCAGGTCTGCCCGCAGGTCCATGCCCTGTGTCTTTGCAGAGTGCTTGGCTCCAGACGCCCTGCGGAGGGTCTCCAAGAAGTGCCACCGCAAGGGGAACTGCACCGTGGCTGCTGACCGGGCCACCTTCGGGGACCCATGCCTCCCTGGCATGAAGAAACAGCTGCGAGTCTCCTACACCTGCGGTGAGAGCCGCCCACAGGGCTGGGTCGGGGGCCCACCAGCTGACCCCCCGCTGTCCCCACCACATGCCATGCTGGCAGGGCCATGGGGCTCCTGGGGAGGCAGGGGGTTGCTGGGGACGAGCAGGGAGGTGATGCGTGGTGTGTGCTCTCCTTGCAGTGCCCAAGCAGCTGCTGGAGGAGGTGGGCCCGGACACCTCGGACCCCTTCCTGCTCTCGGACTACATGCACGGTAACCTCAGGGGAGGCTATGTCAAAAGCGGTGCAGCATCATGTCAGCACCTGCGTGAACCCCCCCTTCCATGGTACCCCCACTGGCAGGAGCCCTGCAGCTCCATCCCAGCATCGCTGCCCCATGGCTGAAGCTGCCCGTCGGTCAGTGCCCGTGTCTGAGGGGCTGGAGAAATGTGGTCTGCTGGGAGCAGGGGAGAGGAGGACCTGCAGGCAGCAGAGCCTGTGTGGGAAGGAAGGAGCATGGTGTGAGGCAGGAGGCAAGCAGGGCAGGCAGCCAGACAGCGGGGTGCTGGGGAGCACCTCGTGTCTCAGCCTGCATCCCCTTGTTCGCTGCAGGTGGCTGGTACAAAGGGCCCAGGTTCTCCAGGCTCCGGGAAGACCGGATGATTTTTACTAGCTCCCTGGCGGCTTTTGCCCACCTTTGGGGTACGTGCCCTCCCCGGCTCTCACGCAGCACCCGGGGGAGCAGGACAGGCTTGGGAGGGTGGCTCAGGTCCCATGATGGTCTCTGCTCAGCCTGGGGCTTGAAGGCAGCCAGATCCCTCTAAAGGGTCAGCAGGTATGTGATAGAGAAGGGTACCAAGCCCCCATGCTGGGTTTGAGGGGGAACCGCATAGGGCAGGAGCCTGAGGGGTGAACGAGCCCCGAGATCCTGCAGCATCAGCAGTTGCAGTGCTGCTGTGGTCCTGTCTGCAGACCTTCCTTCTCTGACAAGCTGAATTACTCGCTGGGTCTCCTTCCTTCCTGCCCTGTCTGCAGGGGCACTGATGGAGAGCACCCCTCTGCAAGAAAAAATTTCCCTTGCCAGGGGAAATTACTCATCTAAATCCCTGGCAAGATGATTCATCCCCCTGTGCTGCCTACCCTGCATCCCAATGGGGGTTTTCTATAGGAAAAGGGGCATTTTGGGGCACTGGTGGGTGCTGATGAAGCTCTGGGTGACGCTGCCAACATCAGTGTCCTGCTCCCGCAACCTGGGTGCTGAGGGCATCCCTGCTCCCCTCCCCTTCCTTCCAATGTGCCTGGTAGAGGAGGTTTTTCAGGCAGTGGTACCCCCACAGGCTGTGGAGGTAGTTTGTACTCCAGTGTCTCTCTCTGCTCTTCACCCTCCAGGTGTCCCAGAGAAAGTTGGCCTCTACTTTCTCTGCGGGGTCTCGGGAGGCCTCATGCTCCTGCTGTGCATCATCAGCCCCAAAACCACTTTCCTCCAGGAGGTGGGGGAGGCTCTCAGAGACACGGAGCTGGGGAGCAGCTCGGAGCTGAGCAGGACCAAGCTGCGGGATGAGCAGGATGAAGACCTTCCTGATGACAGCTCCTCAGACTCCTCCTTCCGCCGCCTCACCCGCACCTACCGGGCCACTGACAGCATCTTCAGCCCTGAGCTGACAGCAGCCATGGAGGGAGCGGTGGAGCACCAGGGCCATGCTGGGGAGGAGATCTGGATGCCCAAGGAGTCAAGCCCATATGCCATCCAAAAGATCAAATCAGCCACCAAATAAGAACTGAAAGAAAATGGGCAGAGAGCAGTGGGGAGCAGAGACTAAGTGGGATCTGGCATTGGAAGGACACAAGATGTAGGGCTCATCGGGGTGAGTGGGCATCCTGAGTGGCAGCAGGGCCACAGCAGCCCCAGTGTGGCCATCAACCTACTGCTCCACCAGCCTGGAAACTTCTAACCTGGGGGTAAGATGAGGTCCCTGGGTGTAAGGAGGGGCTGCAGGAGGGCTCATGGGGCTGCTGGCTCCTTTGCCACCAACACGCTGCTAACCCTAAGCTAACCTCCCTGTTCTTGGCTTGCATCGGCTGGCTCTAGTCCTTAACCCCACTCAGCCACGCAGAGCCCACCCTGAGCCTTTCCAGGCTGTTTGCTCCTCTTTATTCTTGGGTGCTGGCTTCCACCCCTGGTGCAGCAAACACCTGGCAGCACTCAGGCAGCATGCTGGCGGCAGAGCCACAGGAATGGCCAGGACGTGGGGCAGATGCAGGCAGAGCGGGTGGGAGAGCACCGCGAGCATCACCCAGCATGGCCCTACCACGCTGCGTCCCTTGCAGCCCTGGTGTCCCCAGGGGAGTGGCACCCTGGGGCTGGGGCAGCTGGAAGCTTGGCATGGTGCTGCTTGGCACCTGCCTGCAGGCACTTGGGAGCTCTGTCACCCTGCGCAGTTCTGCGCTTTCCTTCATGCTTCCCCCACCGGCACGAGAGCCCCAGGGTTAACTTGTTGGGGCTTTTTCCAGTAAATAAATGCAACAGCTCACAGACACAACTGTCCCTCTCTGACCTCTGCCATTAATAGTAAAAAGCGAGCAAAAAGGAAGCAGCAAATCTCAGCCCTCCCCGTGCGGATCAGCTCCTCGCCTCCCACAGGTGTTGCTGGTGCTGGGCCATGGGGAGCAGCAAGTTGGGCCTGTTTTAGCTTGGGAAAAGATAAGGTTTTAGCCTGGGGAAAGGAAAGGGGGGGAAAGCAGTCTGTGTGGATCCCATGAACAACACTTCCCTGCCCTTGATCATTCTCTTGGGCCTGAGGCTCTCAGTCTGGTAAGCAAACGTGCCCAGATGCCATGCAGAGAGGCTTCTCAGCAGCCCCACAGTGCCAGGGAGCTGGGCTGGGTCTGGGGCTGCTCCAGCTCCAAAGGGCAGCATGGGCTCCTTAGAGCTGTGGGAAGAGGCTGGATGGAAGCAGCAACCCAGCTCTTCTCATCACAGGGATGCTCCAGGCACTGATCCTCTTGAGACAGCAGGTAGCGGGTTCTGGTTTTGCATCCACCACCGCACATGTGTGCCTGGGCTGGGCGCAGTGAGAGAGGGCTGTGGGGGGTGTTGGTGTTCTGCAGCCAGAGCTGCACTGTGCTTGGCAGTGGATGCTCTCCCAGTGTCCTACCTGAGGGATGCTGGAGCTTGAGGAGAATTTGGGGGGCTCTCACCTCAAACCGGCCCTCAGCATCCCTAGATGACAGGCAGGACTGAGACCAGACTCAGCCCACTTCAGTGGGCACTGAGGCCCACTTCTTGCTCTTTGGTCCATTACCCCCTGACGGTGGGGTGGGATTTTGGTGTGTGTGGTGTGAGCCACAGGCCCCACCAAGGGGCTTCCCGAGAGCCTCCCGAGGAACACCAGCACCCCAGGGACTGGAAAAGCCAGCTTCCCCCTGCCAAGCCTGGGCAGGATGGGCAGATGCAGACCCATCCCAAAGTGGGAAGCTCGCCCAAGCGCCCACAGAGGCACAGGCAGATTTGGATGGGGGTTTTTGGCTGGGAATCTTATCCCACAGGCTGATGTACCGTGTTTCCATCGGCAGTGGGATGTGTCCCAGCTCTGCCTGGAGACTATGCACCCAGCTTGTGTTTTTGGCTGGAATGTGTGCTGCCCCAACATGTGCAAGGAGAGTGTGAGCCGATGCAGGCAGGACGCAGGAACAACCACAAAACCATGGATTAAAGACAAAGAAAAAACTTAGTCTCAATACCTCATGGATCAGGGAATCTCTAAAGCAGCACCCAGGCAGAGGCAGATGAACAGGGTACGCAGGCACTGCAGAGCGGGAGAGAGTCCTTATGAGCAAGAGAGTCCTTGTGAGCAAGGGACTGAGAGAATGAGGGCTCACACTTGTTGTTCTGGCCTGTATTTCAAGGATTCAGACAGGCAGAGGTTTTCTCTGTGCTTTGATCTCTTCAACAGCAGGGCAGGAATCTCAGGCGTGTTCAATAAGGTGCCCCAGAGTCCATCCCAGGCCAATGTTATCCGTGTGCAGATGTTCTAATTGTTGAGCACACAAAACTAAGCAACAATTAGTGTGATATATGTGTTTTCCAGCACCCCACATGCAAGTCACTTGAGCGTGTTTACAGTCCTCCTCGCTGATCTTCCGTTACTTTCCCACAGAGGCAGACACCTGGATCCCACAAGGATCCCAGACCAACAGCAAGTGAAGCTCAGGGAGCTCCCAGGCCAGGGACAGCAGTGGCAGCGCTAGGGGAGCTGGGGCTGGAGAGGACAAGTTGCCAAGGAGGAAACAAGATGGGCTAGTTTTGGGGACCAAAGGTACCTGCGATCTGTGGGACCCAGGTTTAAACCTCCACCGCCCTGTGAGCACCCCTCAGCCATGCCTCATCCCAAAGCCGTTCTGCTGCTCCTGGCTGTTGACAGCTCCAGGTCTTTCTGCTCGAGACGTGGCAGAGCCGCCCATACAGTGTCCTGCCTGCCAGCGAGGAGCAGGGACTGATCCTGCCCACCTGGGAACTCTGCTAGTTCCAATCTGCTCTCTGAAAACCCACAAAGGAGCAGTGGCACCGTGAGCACTGACACATATGGGCTTGGAACACCAATCATGCCATTAACACATGAGAAGTGGATAAGTTTTCCAAGACTCATTTATCAAGGAACAAAGTAAGTTGTGGGTACCTCATGCCTACCTTTCCCATTACTTGTCATTTTGCTTTGAGCCAACAACTTTATCCCATAAATATAACAGCCAAAGTGCGCCTTCTCTGAGCTCCCCCTGCCCGGCTGCAGGGCGCATGGCAGTGATCCCCCGTGAGCTGGGACGCCCTCACAGTGGCTCCTCGAGGCAGAGCGAGCTCTCAGTGAAGGCAGGGCTTTGGTGAGCAGTCTATACTGCGCAGAACCCCACATTACAGTAACCCCGAGTTGTGCCTTGGCAACTTTGATTCTGCCTTGGTAGTTTTGAATCATTGTTTGAACGACTGTGCAGTACAGGAACAGAGAAAAACTTGTTACTGAACTTCGTTAAATGGCACAACATCCCACCAGAACCACTTCTGCTGATACCTCTGGCAGTGTTCTCTAAGCCATGTAAATCACCCATTGGCCTGGTGACCAGCCTGGTCTGGTGGGAGGTGTCCCTGCCCATGCCAGGGGGGTTGGAACTCGATGATCTTTAAGATCCCCTCCAACTCTAACCATGCTATGATCCTATGACACCAGGTCTCAGGAGCTGCGTGGCCAGCCCCGGTACACCCTGTCCCCAAACCCGGTGCCCGGGGGGCCGAAGGATGACCCACAGCCAAGGCAGAGGGCAGCAGGCTGGGATGGAGGCCCCCGTGGGGGTGCCAGGCCCACGGAGGTCGCGCCGTTCCCCCCCCATGAAGTGCGGGACAGCCGGGGCTGCTTCCCCAGCGCGTCCGGTCCCACCAGGGCTCGGCGGGGGGTAGCGAGGAGCGCCCTCTCCTCCACCAGCGCCAGTGCTGCCAGCTGCCATGACACCCTCCCCAGCGGCCCCCGCGAGACGCGTTTAAACGGCAACCAGGCCCACCAATCACTGCCCATCTCGGTCGGATCGCCCCGCCCCTGCCGCAAGCCCTACCTTCTATTGGTCCCCGGGGCTGAATTTTAAACCCTGCTGCCCTGTCCCTTAGTAACCGCATCCCTGCAAGCTCGCCCATTGGGCGCTGTCTGGCCCCGCCCCGCGCTCTGATTGGGCAACCCTCGGCCAGTGCTGGCCGGCCGCTACCGAACTGCTACATTCAAAAGCTCCGGGCCCGTCGGTGCGGCGGTGGCGGCGGCACAGGTGAGCGGGGACCCGGGACCCGGCCCGAGGGTGGGGGATGGAAATACCCTGCAGTTGGAGGAGGGTGCAAGGATCCGGGACCTGCGTCTGGGGAGTGGCTGTTCCTGGGGGATGAGCCCTTCTCTCCTCGGAGGGTGTCCATCCCCCACACCCCCATAAACTCGTGCCCTGGGGGCGAACAGGGGCGCAGTCCCCTATCCTGGGGGCTACCCGGGGGTGCGAGGGTACCCCTGAGCCCGTTTCCCTGCCCTGGGGTAAGTGAGCAGGAGCATTTACGTCGCTCTCTAGAATACAAGTAGCAGAGAACTGCCCCCCCCCCCCTCCATTTCTTCTAGTAGGGTGGTTTTGGTGGGGGTCCGTATCCCCCCCCTCCTTAGGCAGGAGGGCACCAACCCTTCCTGCACCCCCCAGCCAGATCTGCACCCTTTGCCAGGCACCATCTGCCTGCTGTGCTGAGGGCTGGGGTCTGTCCCTGCCGTGCTCCCCCTGCCGGGAGGGACAAGTGTCCCACGGCTCTGCCCTTGCCTTTGTGGTGTCCCTGGGGCAGGCAGCCCCCTGCATCAAGCTCTGCTCTGCCCTAGGCTTGCTTGTAGAGGCCAAGGAAGAGGATGCCGTTGCCACGGAGTGCCAAGGTGCTGGGCACCAAGCAGCCCCGAACAGGCAAGGTGCGCTCTGCTTTGGAGAATGCCAACCCTGAGAAGGTGAGTGCCCAGCTGGGTGAGGGGGGAGAGTGCTCCTGTGGGGCAGCTTGCCCCCCATCTTCTAACAGCGTCTGTTGCAGGAGGAGAGCTGTCAGGCCAAGAGGTCTCCATCCTCACCTCAGGGCGGGCCCAAGAAGAGATCGGCATTTGGGGACATCACCAATGTGAGTGCTTCTGTAGGGCTGGGTTTTCCCCCCAGTAGGCAGAATTGGGGGTGTCCCTTGCCCTATCAACAGGAAGAGAGGTCTCCCTGCAGGCCACACCTCGCTTCCTTCTGTACACTCCCATTCTCGCCCAAACAGGCTCACAAGAACCAGGTAGTGGCTGGGAAGAAGGAGGCTGTGAAAGTGGCACCACACAAAGCACAGAAGGCCCACGCTGCCCTGGGGGTGGCCAAGAACAATGAGATCAACCTGAAAAAGTGAGTAGCCAAGGGAGATGGGGACAGGGACTGGGGCAGGGGGGATGCTGCAGACCCAAATCTGCCCCATGGGGAATAACAAGCAGAGGTAGGGGCTTCTTTTGGATGATGGAGACCAAGAGCCAGGTGGGAAGGCCAGACAGTAGATGAAATAGCCTCAAGTTATTCCAGGGGAGGTGTAGATTGCATATTAGGAAGAACTTATTCACCAAAAGGGTTGCCAAGCACTGGAACAGGCTGCTCAGGGCAGTGGTGGAGTCCCTATGCTTGCAGGAATTTAGAAGATCTGTAGATGTGGTACTTAGGGACATGGTTTAGTGGTAGACTTTACAGTGTCATGTTTACAGTTGAATTTGATGATCTTAAAGGTCTTTTCCAACCTAAATGATTCTAAGAGTCTTTATGGGAGTGTTTTAGGGGTGGTTTATCCCCTTTCTGAAGCAGCAAGGGGCTCTGGAGAACCCCTTTCAGCCAGAAGATGCCGCCTCCTCCCAGCAATGACTTACACTTCTCTCCTGTCCAGGTCAATGAAGAAAACTCCCCCGATAGAGGCTCCTGCAAAGCCCAAGGAGGATCCTGTGCCAGAGGAGCCGGTGCCTGTACAGGTACAGAAGCCCCCTGAGGAGAGGGCAGGGACCCTGGGCTGCAGCCTGGCCCCCAGGCTCATCCTGATGGCGCTGGTCTGCGTCTGCTGCTGGTGATACTGGGGTACCAGGCAGTGCTTTGGACCTTGGAGATACGTGGGCCAGTGCAATGGGAAGCTGGGGGAGGGCCCAGACCCCCACACACACACACCTTCTTCCTTCAAAAGATCCCCTATGGGAAAGGGTGGAGTGGGGACTGCGGAGTGATGGGGGGGCAATGGGGCATGGGTGAAGCAGTCTTGCACTGAAGAAGTGACCAGCACCTGCAGAGGTTGGGGCCTCCCCCTTACCACTGCCTCCATCCCACCAGGTACCAGCAGTGGAGGACGTAGACAAGGAGCAGCTGGGTGACCCCTATGCCAACGCAGAGTATGCCAAGGACATCTTCGAATATATGCGGGGAAGAGAGGTGGGTGATGCCTGGCCAGGAGCTGGCAGCCCTGTCTGGGGAAGGGGTGGCCATGTATGGGGTGTGAGGGGGCTCATTTGAGAGTGGTGGTGTCCAGTGAGTCCCTGACAGCTGGTGCCTCGGCAGGAGAAATTCGTGCTCCCTGACTACATGAAGAATCAGCCAGACATCAGCGGGGACATGCGTGCCATCCTGGTGGACTGGATGGTGGAGGTGCAGGTAGGTGGGCATCGGGAGGGCCATGGTCTTCTGCAGAGTAGCTCCCGCCCTGCCTTTGAGGGACCTCAGCATGCTGGCAGAGGCTCCTGTGAGTGTTGCCAGTGCAGAGCTGACCTTCCCCCTTCCCCTCGTATCCCTTCCTCCAAGCCTGGCCTCATGGGCACATCTTGCCCATGGTGAGGGGACCTGCAGGAGGGCCAGGTGAGCTTAGCTTCTGCTTGACACCCTCTCCTATCCCCCTCCCCACACCTGTGCAGGAGAACTTTGAGCTGAACCACGAGACGCTGTACCTGGCTGTGAAGCTGGTGGACCACTACCTGGTGGAGGTGGTGAGCATGAGGGACAAGCTGCAGCTCATTGGCTCCACTGCCATCCTCATCGCTTCCAAATTTGAGGTGACTCCTCCTGCTCTGTCTGGGGGTTCTGGGGCAGAGGGAGTTGTGCTTCACTGGTCCTCAGGGGTTGTTGGAGAAGGCCAGGTCTCCACAGTGCTGGGCCACTGCCCTGAGAATTACTGGGGCAGTACGTCTGTCTGTCCTTTTGTTACCTCCCCTATCCCAAGGGCTGGAAATGCTGTCCTGGTGGGCTGGATACTGTCTCCTGGTGTCACTGGAGACCTGGCTCTGCTCTGCAGAGGACAACTGAACTCACCTTATGCAAGCAAGGCTTGGAGTTAGAACCAAGGGCTGGGGGACACAATAGACACACAAGCCCCGCTGGACTGGTGGGCTTTCCTGAGTGTTGCTGGGATGAGTCCCTCTTAGGGTGCTGAGCAGTTGTGTCCTGACAGGAGCGGTGCCCACCATGCGTGGATGACTTCCTCTACATCTGTGATGATGCTTACAAGCGGGAAGAGCTCATTGCTATGGAGATAAGCATCCTTAGCACCCTCAAGTTTGACATCAACATCCCCATTGCCTACCGGTTCCTGCGGCGCTTTGCCAAGGTGGGTGCAGTGGAGGGGGGGGGGGGCTGGACAGTGAAGATGATGGCTGAACCATCGCTGAGAGGACCCGGTCCAGCCCCCACAGGATTGGCTCCTTGGGGTGGCTTTTGCATCCCCAGAGCCCTGGGCTCCCAGCTGGCACCAAGGAGGGCTTGGCCAGCCCCCCTGTCACAGGGCTGAGAGGTGAAGATGCTGGTCTGTGGCAGGATGGGGATGGGGGATCTGTATCCTGTACCCCAGGGGCAGCACTCAATCCAATAAAGGTTGGCGGGTGAGGGGAGGGGTGGCGGTAAAGAGGGGCAGCATTGCTCAAAAGGCTGAGCCTTTCCCTGCCTGCCCGGCTGTAGTGTGCCCGTGCCACCATGGAGACTCTGACGCTAGCCCGATTCCTCTGCGAGATGACCCTGCAGGAGTATGACTATGCCCGGGAGAGCCCCTCCAAGCTGGCTGCCAGCTGCCTGCTGCTGGCACTCATCATGAAGAAACTTGGTGGCTGGGTAAGTGCCTGCACAAACCTTTGTCTCCCTGAGACACACTGGGAGCCACCAAGGGGGTGCAGGAGTGGAAGGACTGGAGTGTGGGGGTGATGCTCTGGGGCTATGCTCAGACTTGGGGGGGGGCTGGACAGTGAAGATGATGGCTGTACCATCGCTGAGAGGACCCAGCTCAGCCCTGCTGTCCCTCTGCAGACCCCCACGCTGGAGTACTACAGCGGGTACCGCTCCCAGGACCTGCATCCCCTGGTGAAGAAGCTGAATTTCCTGCTGACATACCAGCCCCGTGACAAGCTGAAGGCTGTGCACACCAAGTACTCGCACAGGTGAGGGTCGGGGGCTGTGCCTGTCCCCTCTGCAGAGGGTGGCACTGCCAGCGCACACCCTTGGGTACTGCAGAGAGTTGGGGGACACTGGTGGGTGTTGGGGCTGTGGCTGAGCTCTAAGCCAATGTGGTTCCTTCTAGGGTTTTCTTTGAGGTTGCCAAAGTCACCCCCATGGACATGCTCAAGCTGGAGGAGATACTGAACAGCTGCTAGCCCTATCTCTGTAAATAGCCTGTAAATAGCTGGGTGCTCTCTGGCAGGGGAGCACCATGTACATAAATGTCAATTTTAACTGAAGGAGAGGGAGGGGAGGAGGGGGGGAAAAAAAAGCAATGTGGAGTTGTTAATAAAATGTTATGTTTGTCTTATACGCTTGTGGTGGCTGCTGGGGTAGAAGATGGCAGCGGAGATCACACTGAGCCCTGGAGCTTTTTGCATGATGGGGATCAAGAAGGGGGGTGAGAGCTGAGGGGTGAAGGCTGGAAAGGGCCAGGTCCCCATTACCCTCCACCCTTTCCCCCACCCCCTCACCCTAAGTAATGACACTACACAAGAAGCAGCAATGAGTATCTTTTCTCCAAATATTTACACAGCTTAAATACCCAGGTGGGAAAGGGGGATCGTTGCTTTGGCCCCTGCTTGGGCACACATTGCAGCCTAAGCTCCTGTCTCGACCCTGTGGGGGCTGGACCGGGCATCAGGCTACGTTGCCTACAGGGCTAGACCTTTGCTTTAGTGTTTCCAGCCCATGGGCTTGGGAAGAAGCAGCGGCTCCAGGGACACTGGGGGACAATAGACGAAGCAAGGCAAGCAGGGGCTCTCCACACACACGGGGCACAGTGGGGACCAGGAGCCCCCCCTGCCTGCCCCTGCTCCAGGGGCCAGCAACCAGCCTAGGGTGGGCTGCTGAGCTCCTTAATGGCCTGGAGGATTCTCTTCATGTGGCCCACCTTGGTGATCCCTAGGTCCTGCAGGGAGGAGAGGGGTGCTGAGGTGCAGGAAGGGGCCAGCCCTCAGCTCTCACTAGCAGCAAGCGGTGGGGGATGAGGCTCCTCGTGCTCTCCCTGCCTGAGTACGGCCCTCGTCAGGAGCCTTGGGGTCTCTCACAAGCATGTCGCCATGCTGCGGTGCAGGAGAGGGCATGGTGCTGCTGATCCTGCTTCTGGCAGGGACACAGAGCCTTGCAAGCTGGGGGTCCAGGGCCACCCCCCTCCCCTGCATGCAAGCGAGGCAAGCTCAGGGCTGGGGATGGGCGCAGGGTCAGTGCCTGCCTTCTCCCCCCATGAGGGACAGGGAGAGGAGGGATGGAGGACACCATGCTCCCCAGGGGCTGAGGCCTCCTCATGGGCACAAGGAGTGTTGTACCTTCAGGTCTCTCCTCTCCAGCAGGATCAACTCAGAGCCCTGGATGTCATGCCGGACAAAAATGTCTCTGTATTCCCCTAAACCGAGCGCTTCCAGCCAAGCTGCCACCTCCTCAGAGCCCCACTTGTCCGCTGGCAGGGAGAAAAACCACAGAGGTGGACAGGGCCGCTGGAGGCAGCCGAGGGCAGTTGTGGGGACTGCAGCCAGTGTCCCCCCTCCCACCCCTGGCTCTAGCAGGGCCAGACCCATGGTAGGCTCAGGCTGGAGAGGTTTCTCCTCTCCTTGGCTTACTTACGGAGCATCCAAGCTTCTTCCTATCATCAAGACCCCCAGCCCTGAGGTGGGGACTTACCCAAAGGGCTGAGCCGTACCACAGCTCCCTTCTCCACCCTGCTGGAGTTAGAGGGCTGGGGGACTCCACCTATCCATTAGCAGAATAATTTAACTCTAAGGGGCTGGTGGTGACAAAGGTGACATCCCCAGGCAGCCAGGACATGCCCTGTCCCCCCTCCTCAAGGGTACCTCTCCAGTATGCCCAGGTCCAGAAGCCAAGGGACATGCCAGCACAGGGGTGTCCCCAACAGTGTGGGCTGTGCCTGTCCCCCTCCCTGCTACGCCCCCCCACTTTACCTGGGACCACACTGTTGGTCTTCTGCTTTTGCACCTTGTCCTTATCCTTCTCCTTCCTGGGCTTGGGGATGTTGAGGCGAAGCTTGAAGCTTCCCTTGTTGGCGCTACCGGCACTTTCCTATGAGAAGCCAGGCTGAGTGGGGTGCTGGGGGCACCCAGTGGTCTATGCCCCTCCCCCCTCCCACCCCCTTCCAGCAGTCCCTGGGCACCCACCTCTTCAGTAGGGTGGGCAATGGGTCCCAGCCAGTGGATGTCCAGCAGCCTCTGCAGCTCCTGGCCCAGCACACTCAGGGGGCCATGCAGTGTCTCCTCCTCCTGCGGCGAGTCCAGCTGGGGGGGACAGACACCATCCCCATCCCTGCTGCCACCCCCAGAGGTGTCGGCCAGGGGTATGGGCCCTTCCAGTGAGGGTCTTGGGGTGCTCTCCAGCCCCCCACTCACCGCCTTCCCTTCCAGAAACGCCCTGGTCTCGGCATACAGCTCCTTGATGCTCAGCACCACCTCCACAGCCGCGTTCCTGCTGAGAAACTGGGGGGCACAGAGGGATGACCCCTCAAGTGGCGGGGCTCTGGGGTGGCCAGGTGCAGTTGGCATTGTCCCCCTCAGCCCTGGCTCACCTCTGAGGTGCCAGCAGCTTTGTTGGAGAGGGCTTCGCTGAGTGCCAGGGAGCTGGTGTTGACGGCATGCGCCAGCTCCTGCTCCACGGCTTTGTGAGCCTTGGCTGCTTCGTGGATCCTGCGGGTGAGAGGGGACAGAGACACTGGGGATCCTCAGGGCTGGACAGGACTAGGAGAGCCCTGGAACTCTGGGGTGCCACACCAAAGGCCCCCCCCCGCCATGCCCACCACATCCCACAGCCTGACCTGGCAATGAGGGTCTCGGCAACCCGTGAGACCTGCTGCAAGAGGCTGCTCTCCTCCTCGGTCAGGTACTCCATGGACTGCTGGGAGCTGAGCCGCGGCCGGGCAGCTGCTCGGTAGCCCTCCCCCTTCTGCTTGTCCTCCCAGGACTTGAGGGTGCTTTCAAATGCCTGTGGGGGCATTGAGATGGCCCCCCTCAGCCTGTTGCAGGTCCCCGTGCCCCAGCACGGACCCGCTGCACAGACTGCACAGCCCCATGCTCACCCGGTCCCTTGTCAGCATCTGGGCTCGGTTCTTGTGCTGGATCTTGATGATGCCGGGTGGCTGGATCCAGGCTTCTCCATCCACCTGTACAGGGACGCCCTCATCCCCCCGGATAGTGATCTTCACCACGCGGCACTGTGGGACAGTGACTCTGGCCTTAGCATCACAGCTGACACTACATGTGGCTTCAGCCGCTGTGCCAGGGCTGAAAAGCCTCCCAGTGCCAGCCCAAAGCCCAGCTGGGCTGCATTGCCCAATGTTCCACTGGTGCCCCAAAAGCTTTCCAGCGCCACACAGGGTCCATTGCCCCTACCTGTGCAATGCGATGGTGCTGGAGGTTGATGACCCGTGACACAGCCATCTGGATGCTGCCAAAGACAGCCACTACTTCCAGCTTCTTGTCATCAAAGGATGGAGCCCCAAAGTTCTGTAGAGGATTAGTGAGACCCCCAAACCGGGCTCATTTTGGGACCCAGGTTTCTCCCCCATGTGTGCCCAAAGCAGGGACTCCCTCTGCCCAAGGGATCCCAGGTTCCCTGCGACCATGGGAAGGATGTCATGCGCCCCCTCCCCACCCCATGGCGCTGGCACTCACGTTGTCCTCCTTGGTACCTCCCCAGAAGTTGATGCCACCAGCGTAGCTGGGAATGTTGAGGACAGCGATGCCCTGCAGGCTGGGCAGCGAGATGGGCACCCCATCACACTGCAAGAGAAGGCTGAGCCTGGGGGGCTGCCACACCGCTGCCCCCCCGCCCCATCCCTGTTCCCCCCAGCCCCTTACCTCCAGCTGCACCCGCTGCTCCAGGTTCTTGTAGGTACGCTGCAGGAGCTCCTTGGTGCCCAGCACCCCGTACCACATCATGTTCTTGGTGCGGCTGCTGCAGGGAGACCAGGGTGGGTGAGAGGGGCCATGGGCTCCCTCCTGCCCGCCCCGGGCTGAACCAGCCAGCCTGGACTGCTGGCCCTGCGTCTGCTTCAGTTTCCCAACCCCCAAGCATGGGGTGCCTGCTGCCTGGCGGGAGATGTGGGCTGCAGCATATGGCACCCATATGTGCACCCTTCCAAGCCGGCACACCATGTCTCCTCTATCTAGGTGCAGATAAACCCCACCAAGTGCTCCTGTGCCCACTCACACACCTGTGGGGCATCAGCAGCTGGAGCCTCACAGCAGCCCTCCCCCTTCCCAGGGGTGTTAGCCACCCAGGGGTGCTCAACATGGCATTGGGTGCAGGTGGTAACCTCCCCCCCCAGCATGTCCCCAGCCAGCTACCACAGCCCCGAGCCCACCCCATGGCTCCTGGCATCCTGGCCCAGGCACCAGAGAGCCACGGTGGTGGTACGTTTTCCTAGGGGAATCTGGGAGCGGAGAGGAGGGTGTTCAGCTAACCTGCACTTCTTGGGGTGCTCATCCCGTTTGTTGTTGAACTCCAGGGAGATCTTTGCATCCAGGCCGATACCGAAGTAGTTATTCATGACGCATTTCTCCGAGAAGAGCCTGAAAGCAGCAGAGAGGGCGGGCATGTTGGGAGGCGGCTGCACACGGGCAACCACAGGGCTGGCACCAGGGACAAAACCCACCAGAGCCACAGAATGAGCTCCTGGAGGGGGCTGGCACGGGGAAGCCAGCAGGGCTGGCTGGAGCCCCCTCAGTCCCCATGGTGGGACACCCATTGTGCACCCGGGACCTGCCTGCACTGGGCAGAGGGGAGTCCCCAGCATGAGCATGGTGCTGGCCAAGGGGCTGGCAGCACTGGGCACATGGTGGCTTCCCTGGCGTGGCCAGGCCAGGGAGAGCTGGGCACAAGGGATGCTGCACTGGTGGGCAGAGGATGCCCCAGAGGCCATCTCCAAGAGGCAGCGTGGTCCCAGCTCTGCTCCCGCTCCGTGATGGTCAGCAAAGGTGGGTCAGGGGCCCTGACACGAGCAGGACCCCAGACTTACAGGGCACTGGGGTCTTCGGGGAACTGCAAGCTGCCAAAGGTGTCTGGCCGGTCCAGGATGATGGAGGAAGATGCAGAGGTCACTGTCTCCCTCCGGGAGCCTGGCCGGGGGGGAAGAGGAAGCAGCTGCTGAACTGGCTCTTACCCTGAGCCCATCCCACAGCTCACCTCCATGTTCCCCCCCAAAAAGCCACATTCCCCACTGGCATCTTACTGAGCCTCTCCTCCTCCTTGTTGAGCTCCTCCGAGCTGTCCTTCCTGCTGGGGCCTGCACTGCCCCGGTAGGCTTGGGTCTGCTTGTTCTGCTCATCCACAGCTGGATGCAAAGAGGGGCATGACAGCGTGTCCCGGGCAGCTCCACAACCCCTGTGCCCTCTCCCCGGATTAGCCCTGTGGGCTCATGCCAGGCAGGGACCAGGGTGGCACCTCTGCCCTGTGTTGGGGACCTCCCTCAGCCACACCAAGCACCAGAGAAGGGCCAATGCCCCTGGACCGCACAGCACTGCTGCCAGCCCAAGGATTCAAAGGGGGAAACCAAGGTACGGGTCCAGCACAAGCTGCGGTGGCTCCACAGCCCGTGCCAGGCTGCTGCAGTGCTACGCGAGCTGCCAGCCTCCGCCACCCCCTCACCCTTCTCTGCCTGCTCGATGATTTGCCGCAGGGCTTTCTTCAGGCTGTTCGCCCGCAGCATCAGCTGCTCCTTGGATTTGAAGATGCGAGGCATGGGGCTCGGGTTGAAGCTGCCACCTTTCTCCTGGTCCTTGGTGTCAGCAGGGGTGGCCTGTGCCATTCCCTCAGGGGCCACGATGGCCTGAGCCTCCTCATTCAGCTCCCGCACCAGTGAGTCCAGCTTCTCATTCAGCATTGCACACTGCGGGACGCCCACCACGCTCAGCGTTGGGTGTCCACAGCTTCCCTAGGTACCCCAAGGGCCTGGGTACCCCAAGCACAGCACAGCCCCATGCATGCACAGGCCCCCAGAGCAGACCCTCCCGGGGCACCCCGCATGCCCCAGCCCCCCTGCAGCCCACCTTCCGCGCCATCAGCTCGGCTTCCTGCTTGTTCTCTGTTGCCCTCTTGTAAGCCCGGCCAACTTCGGCCACGAAGTCATTGACGGTGCCACAGAGGAACCTGCCAAGGGAAGCAGCAGGCATGTGAAGAGAGCATGGCACGACTGCTGAGGGGCTGCTGGGTTAACACCCCCCTGCACCAGAGTGGCAGTGCTGGGGTTGTCTGCCAGCCACCAGCACATCTGGCAGCCACTGGTGGCCAGACAGGGGACAGCCTGGCCTGGAAGGTGCTCAGCACCCCTGGGAACATGCCCCCCACCCAGTGGAGGGGCTCTGGCACCCCTGTGGCCAGCCGCCTCCTTACTTTGCAGATGAGATCACCACTGAGTGCTTGTCCGACTCCAGGATCTTGGCCAGGTGAAAGGCAACAGAGTCAGCGTAGTGGGAGATCTGAGTCTGGGGGAGCAGGGGAGGACAGCTGGAGCCATGACACCCCACTGGGCGCCCCAATCCAGGATGGACCCTTGCCCAGCCAGCCCTGGACCGGGGATAAACAGCCCTGCTCGATATGCTCCCCCAGCCCTGAGGGCAGCCATGCCTGTGCTGCCGGGCAGAGGGGATGTTCAGCCATGGCAGGAGGGAAACTGAGGCAAGGACTTGAAGGCAGTACACAGAAGAGTCCAAAATGGCCTGTCGGTAGCAGGCGGCTCCACTCGCTCCCACTGCCTGCTCCCGAGTGCACATGCCAGGCTGAGACCTGCCAGACCGAGTTCATCCCACGCAGCCAGCTGCCAACCCCCTCACAGCCACAGTCCCCAGGGACCCCCAGCATGACCTCCCACTGTGCGATCCCACCCTGCATGTCCCCAAACTGGCTGATGGGGTGGACGAGGACCTGCCCCCCAGCCTGTCCTTCCTCATCTCAAGCTCTCAGTCCTCAAAGGTGCCCACCTGGATGTTGGAGTCCCCATTCTCCTCCTCCTTCAGGGCTGGGGGGGACTGCTTGGGGGCCTCATAGGTCAGCACGCTCCACCTGCCAAGCAGAGACCATGGCTTTCACCACCTCCTGGCACCCCGGCATGGGGACACATGGGCAGGGGACAGGGCCAGGCTGCCTGAGAGGTGCCATGGTGGTGGCAGGGGGAGCAGAGCTCCATGCTCACCGGTCCAGCATCTTGGTGGTGGCCCTTTCAAGCTTCTCCAGGATCTGCAGCAGCTGGGTGTCATCATCACACAGACTGCCCCAGCCCAGCACTCGTGCCAGGTCATTGCCGGTCCCCAGGGGCAGGACACCCAGCTGGCACTGTGGGAGAAGGACAGGGTGGGGAGCTCAGTGCAGCCCCTCATGGCACCCACAACACCCACAAACCCACCGTGCCCATTGCTCGCAGCAACTTGGGGACACGGCGGGGCTGCCTGCTGTGGCGCTGGGAATGCTGCAGCCTGCACCGGCAATGCCCAGCACTCACTCACTTGCTTGTGGAGTCCCAGGGCATCGATCTCGGAGAGCACCCAACCCACGCTGCCGTCCCCTCCACATACCAGGATCCGGAAAGTGGAGAACTTCTGGAAGAGGCGCAGCCTGTAGGGGGGAACAGGAGAGAGGGTCTGGGGGCTCTGCCAGGACCCTGCTGGGACCACCCCAGGGCGTCCAGGTCAGTGCTTACCCCAGATGCGGGCCCCCATTCATGAGGTCAAAGACTTGGGCTGGGTTGAGGAACTGCTTGAACTTGCGCAGGAATTTGACACCCTGGTTGTCCCCGCTCTTGGAGTTGACGAAGGCCAGGAGAGGGCTGGAGCAGGTTGAGGGACAGGTGGCCTTCCAGAAACCTGTGGGAAACCCAGGTGTATTAGCCCCTCACCCTGGCTCCCACCCTTTGCAGGACACCAATGGAGACACCTTAGGAGAGCAGGGGCAGTGTGGACACCCTGAGTGTGCTGTGCTCAACCTGCAGGGTGCTGGGACCAGGCAGGAGGGATGGTGATCAGGGTGCCCAGAGCATGAAGAGGGTGGGAGGAAGAGTCAGAGATGGGAGTGATGACGGGGTGGGGTGGCAACAGGCAAGGCTAGCACTAGGGCAGATCCAAGTTAGGTTCCTGCTCCATCACGATCCCTGCAGGCACAAAGCGTGTCACCGAGCTGACTCGTGCTCCCAGCTGCCACTCCGAAAGGCAGTGGGGGCACAGGAGGGCCCATTCCTCACTGTGCCAACAGCACAGCTGGGACGAAACAGGCCCAACCACATGGGAACAGGGCACCTGGGGGTGCCCAGGGGTAGCACTGGCAGACAACGTGGCCACCAGCAACCAGTCACAGACCCGGGGCGCTGTACTGTCACACCCCAGCTCTGCCTCCTGCTCCTGCCAGGGCTCTGGCTGGTGGGTGCAAATGATGCAGAAGCCTCGGGAGGCTTGGCAGCCAGCACCGAGCTTTTAAAGAAATGAGATGGGGAATGAAATGTGCCCAGGGAAGAGGAGGATCAATGGCTGGCCCACAGCCTGCACCTTCCTCGGGCACATCTTGGCCATCCTGGGCCACAGGCCACGGACCGGTGCCCGCTGGCTCCTTCCCTTGGCAGACCCGGGAATGGTGCAGCAAGGTAAGCATCAGCCCTGGCCCTGCAGCCACTGCCCCAGAGCCGCCCGGGGGGTGTCCGGGAGCCCTGGTGCCTTCACCGCATGGGGAGCGGCATCCCCACAGCCCACCACCACCCGACATCGCTCCATCTCCGCTCCCAGCCCAGCGAAGCGGATCAGCAAAGCAGAACACCGGGGACTGCTGAGTCAGAGCGTGGGCTGCCGCAGAAGAGCCCGTTGCCAGCAGCGCCCGTCTGCACAGAGACCGTGCGGCAGGAAGCGGGGGCTGCAACCGGGCTGCTCCCCATGGGAAGCCCAGTCAGGCTTGGCCATGGTCACAGTCACCAGCCCTGTGGCTGCACTGGCCTGGGTTGGCTGGGACAGAGCAGAGACACTACCGGGAGGCAGCCACGAGCAGCTGCAGCTCGGAAGCTGGAGGAGAAGCTGCATGATAGTTACCCTGACAGCATCCTGATGAGTAACGAGAAGCAGATGAGCCACCGGCTGAGCTGAGCAGTGAAAATCATTAAAGAACGAGGAAAGAAATATCCGGAGGAGAAGAACAGATTTTGCTCAGCGGAGGCCAGCTGGGCCCCTATGGAGATGGTGAGGGAGATGGTGGGACGGTCCCCCCTGGGCTGTGCATTGCTTCTCCCCCCAGCACCCAGTAACCATCCGCACCCGGGGGAAGCTGTGTTCTGCACTATCAAAAAAATGAGAAATAACCCGTGCAAGGGCCTCATCCTGCCCTGAAAGGTGCTGAACCATTGGGTTGCAATGGGGGACACCCCACGCCAGGCACTCAGGACTGGTGCCGCTGACCCCAGCACAGAGGGACCACGATAAAGGCAACCACAAGAGGCAGCCTGGCAGGAGCAACTGAAGCTACCCATGGGGAAGAAGTCCCACCCCAAAGCAAGGCACCACTGCAGGCCTGGGGCAGAGTGCAAGGTAACAAGCAGCCTTGAACCCACGGTGCAGCAGGGAGGGGCGTTGACTCTGGAGCCTACTGATGCTGGTGCTCCTGCTGGCCCCTTGGGAAAGCAGGCACAGTGCCACAAGTCAAAGCCTGCAGAAAAGCTCAGAGCCCTGTCCCAAACAGCTTGTCCCCACCACCCGCAGCCCAGCCCTGTCCCCTCCATTACTCACCATCCGAATCAATGCTGTTCAAGGCAGTTGGAGGGATGATGGACACTTTGTACTGGCCCAGGGGGCATCTCTTGCCAAAGAGCTCCTTGCAGGCACTGTGAACCTGGGGACACGTGCATAAGCAAGGGATTGAAGTCCCCAGCCTCAGTCTCCCCAGCAATGCACCCAGGAGGGGCAGTGCTGCCAGTGCTGCAGCAGGGGGGACAGGGACGGACACATCCTTACAATGGCCTTGCACCAGAGACACCGCCAGTCCTGCAGCCTCCGGACGCTGCCGCAGGTGCGGTCGCAGACAGCGCAGCGTGCACTGACAGGCAGGTTCCCTTCCAGCCACTGGTGGGGCATGGCCACCTGCAGAGAGGGGCAGTTGCCAAGGGCACATCACCCCTGCCACCACCCCACACTTGGGGGACAGCAACACGGGCCACGCCACTCCCCAGGCACCACGGAAGCGGTGGGCAGGGGACGATACCCCACAGCAGGGCAGGGCAGCCCTGGGACCTCTCCTGTGCCCTCCCAGCCCCTTGCAGCCACCAGCACGTGGGGCAGGGCAGGGGTGTCCCCAGTGAATGTTTGGGGGTAGCCCCACTTGGAGGGCAATAAGGATCCTGATGCTGGGTGGCAGAAGAGGTGTCCACCGGCTGTGTCCCCACAGAGCCAAGCCTGGAGGCCACACAATGCAGGGGAGAGCTGGGGGCCAGGGTCCCCCCTGCTCCCAGCTCAGGCACAGCAAGGCCAGCTCTACTGGTGGCTCTGTCCTGCCAGGGTCCCCCCAAGGGGACTCCCCTGCTTACCCCGTCCTCATCCTCGATGATGTCGGTGCCAATGGAGGCCAGGGTTGTCCACTTGCAGTTGTTAGTGGCTCTGACAGCGCAGCGCTTGTGTGCCTTGAACTTGCAGACTGTGCCGGGGGGAGCAGGGACAGTCCCCATGGGATGCACAGCCCTGGTCCCTGCCCCTCCACCGCTGGTGACACTGCAGTCCCGGCGGCCAGTGGGCATCACCCCGCATCCCTCCTGCTCTGGGCCAGCTGGGGAGAGGGTCCCCCAGCCCACCCCCCAGCTGGACCCAGCGCTGACCTTCACAGGAGAGGCCGTGGGAGGTGACTCCCGGCAGGGCTTCGCGGCACACGTTGCAGAAGGTGGGGCGGGCGTGGGAGCAGGCGTACCAGTTGTGCATGCCCGAGAAGTGCTCCATGTTGAACTGCGTGGCCTGCTGGGGGGCACAGCCCTGCCCCATCAGTCCCCTGGGACCTCCAGATGGCATCCCGCCCTCCTACCCCCCCAAGGCCCCCTGGCCCCACTCCTGATTCCTGCCTTCCCCACAGGCTATGCTGAAGGCAGCAGCTCCTCTCCAGCAGCCAAAGTGTCTTCAGGATGACCGCTGGCTCCAGAGTGGTACCCACTCACTCACAGCCCCCCAACCACGTCACCTCATGGATCTCCCACTTCTGGACAGATTTCAGGGCACTGATCCAGTCCTCCATCTCCTTACGGTTCTCCGCGCACAGGATGAGCTTCCGGAATGGTGTGATCACCTGCAACAGCCACCGTCCCCATGTCCCCTTGAATGGCCACCCCGCAGCCAGCCAGCCCCCAGGAGAGCAGCATCCAGAAAAGCCTGGCACACAGTGGGGTGTCCCACAGCTCTGTGGGGAGGGAAGGGGCTGGGGTGCATCCCCACAGGTGCTGAGGTGGAGAAGCAGGGTGGGCAGCCCCACACCTCCCTCACCGTGAAACTGTTGTTGATGTTCTTGGTGCTGGTCTCGGCCACGCTGGCATCAGACAGGTCCACCTCGTCAAAGATCAGGGACTGTGGGGGAGAAGTGGGAGCCCCAGTCTACACCAGGCAGGGATTTCGGGCTCCTCCTCAAGCTTGCAGGCTCAAGCAGGCTCCCTGAGCTGAGCATGCTGGAAGCCCCCTCCCCAGCCTACCTTGGCATCCTTGGCATAATAGAGCGTTCTGCCCCGCAGCTTGAAGTATCGCCTCTTCCACCTCTGGAAGGAGCTCGTCTGCTTCAGCAACAGCCCCTCCTTCACGCTCTTCTGCAGAGACCACAGGGTCATGAGCTCCCACAGCCCCTGGACCCCCAAAGCCACCCCCCTCCTCTGGTGATGCCTGACCCTGAGTCCCCAGGAGCTAAGTGGTGCACAGAGCATAGGTGGGACATCCTAGGGCTCACATTGTGCTGGACGTAGCACGATGACTGATCTCCATTACCTGCCATACCCTGACCATTGGGCACTTCATGTGATTTGGGGGGACACTGCCGGGCATGGCGGTGCTAGTGGCTAGAAGCCTCCAGCAGCACTGAACCACCACCGCTGGTCACCTCCTCCCCATCCCCAGAGCTTTGCCCAGGACAGCCTGGACCTGCTGCAGCTCCCCAGAACCCAAGGGCAATGCTGGATCCAGGAGAGCTCCTTCAGAGGACACCGATGGCCCAGAGCCACCAGGACTGCATTGGAGCTGACACTGGGGAGCAGGCAGACAGAATGTGGCCAGCCCTGCCTGGCACCCACAGCCGCTAGAGGAGACAATGTGGGGACAAGGGCAGCCCGCAGGAGGCAGAGCATCTCCTCGTAGTGCAGCCCACCCCTGCAGCCTGGCCACTGCTGTCCTCGATCCACAGCACCTGCCAACATTTACCCTCCTTGCAGTGGTGTTTACAAGGCTCAATTAATTAGTGTTTGCAACGTGGCCATGAGCCTGTGCCGTGTCGGGTGGCAGAGGTGCTCTGGCAGTGCCTAATCTTTGATTGTATCTTCTTTAAACACCGCCGGCAGCCCCATTCAGCTGCTCCTCTGTAATTAGCTGCAACAGTGGTTGTATCAGATGCCAGCACACAACGACAAGGCACATTTAAGGGTGAATTAGCACCAGGCATGGAGGGCATCGTGAGAGAACCACAGCCCTGGGGATCCATGCTCTGTGCCTGCCCGAGTGCTGCCAGCAGTGGCACCTAGGCACCCACCCACCTGCAATCACACCAGCCCCTGCCCTCAGTGCTCATCCACTGCACCACAGCTCCAAATGAGATGGCCAGAGCACCTGGAGTACCAGGAGCCTCTAAGGTCACAAAGAAGCCAAAACCTCACCTGGGGTACTCCACGAGCCTCAACACTCCAATGCCTGACCCCTCCCTGAGCCCCCCAGGGCACATACCAGGATGTCTCTGGCTCCCTTCCAGCTTGCAGCCCCCAGAGTTTGGAGAGTTTTATGCCTTTATCTCTCCCTATCAACGCTTCGCGCCCCCAGGACTGGTTGGTCCCCAGGCAGCCTGCGAGTGTCGGGTGCAGGTCCAGACAGCCTTGGTGTCCCCAGGACCAGCACCCACGGACCCACCACGTCCCCTCCCCAGCCTCTCATCTGCCAGAGCACACAGAGGAGATGGTGAGCCCAAAGCTGCCCTGAGCCCAGGCTGTGACACAGCCAACAAGGGCAGTGCGGGTGGTCCCGCTGCACCCCCCAAATCCACAAACAAACCGTGTACCTTAGCAGTCCCTGCCCGACGTCAGAAGGGGACAGGGCAGGGTCCTGCCACAGCCAGGTGGGATCAGCCACAAAGGCCACTTCCACCATGTCTCTCTGTATGGGGTGGCCGCAGGCATGGACTCTGGGTTTGCTGCAATCATTGCTTCTGCTGCAAAGGACAAGCAGCATGTGACAGGGAGGAGCGGCGCGAGGAGCCCATGATGGTGAGGAGCAGAACATGATGGCAAGGATAAGGAAGAGGAGGCAGGTCCCTGACGGTGGCTCAGGGCTAACGCAGCGGGAGCAAAGCCAGCAAGGCAGTGGGTGCTCAGCTCTGCTCGGCTCCAGGGACACCTCCTGGCAGGATTTGGCCAGGAAGGCTGCTGGGGGGACAGCATCCCCCGCTGCGAGGGGCCGGAGCTGAAACACCCCCAGCCCACCCTGTTGCAGCCGCTGCAGCAATTCCTCCTGGCAGCCAGTGGCAACAAGACATCGCTCAGCCCCAGGGTGTCACAGCCCCTGCCATTTCGGGGACGGAAACACTGCTGCCAGCATCACGTCAGTCTCAGGCTAGGGCAGAGCCTGAAAGGCGGAGCCCCCCATCATCTCCACCATGACACCCATAAGAGTTTTACAACACGCACAGTGCCGTGGCCATGGGGGCCATGCCTCAGTTTCCCCCCACTGCATACTAACTCATCACCAGCATCCCAGAAACTCAGACTCAGCCAAGTCTCAGCTGGTGTCAGCCAGGAGCACCCAATGCCACCCTGTGCCAGGAGCAGCTCCCCAGTGGCTCGGTGGCTTTGAGGCCCTGCTTTCAGGAGAAACTGGGGGGGGAACCTGATGTCCAAGGCCACCAGCAGACCTGGCCTTGCCGTGGGAAGCCACACTGCAATGGGCAGCATGGAGCAAGCCTGTCATTTCCCCTTCACAACCAGGAAAGGGGTGGGGAGGGCAAAGGCCGGCACTGGGGCGAGTGGCAGCAGGATGTGCCAGGGTGGCATTGCCCCTGTCATGCTGGCTCCCCCACAGCCCCAGGGTCACCGCAACAATACAGTCCCCCCATAGCCAGAGACTATTAGGTACCCTATAGCGCCCAGCAGCAGGAGCCACACGCCCATCACGCAGGGTAGGGGCTGCCTCCTCCTCCCGGAGAGCTTTCAGAGACATTGACAGCCCCCGGGCATTGCACAGCCCTGAGCGTGGGGTGCCACCTGCACCCCAAACCAAGCCCTAGTCCCTCCGGTCATCCCAACCCCAGCTTTTCTGGCTGGCAAGCCCCAGCCAGTGCTGCAGGGAGTCACAGCAGAGCCAACACTGGCTCCATCCCAGCAGGAGCGGTGGTGATGTGGTGTGACGATGCCCAGAGCGATGTGCCCAGCCAGCAGCCCAGGGCTAGCTCTGCCCCAACCCTCTCCTGCCCCATCTCGGGGACCCTCCCTGTTCCCTCCAGCCTGGGGGGCTCCACATCACCTGGGATGTGCCTGGCACCAGGAGTCCTGGAGAATTAGGGTAGGGAGGTGAAGGCAAGCACAAAACCACCCACGGTCTGTGGAGAAACAACCACCTCCAGCTCAGCCACAGCTGATGGAGGGCAAGTGGCACCAGAGCCTCCGAGGAGACACAGTTAAAATAGCCCTGGGAGGATGGCCAGCTACCAGCAATGTGCCCTGCCAGGACCAGGCTAGTCCCCACAGGCCACCATGCCTGGGGAGGCCCCCTTGCTCAGCACAGGCAAAGGGGCTTGAGGTGCAGCCTGAGGGGACCCTCCAGGACCCCACCCTGAAATGACAGCTCTTGGCTCTTCCTGCAGCCCTAAAGCAGAGATGCTGCTTTGAATCCCCACTCCACTCCCCCAGCTCTGCCACCACCATCCCTGGAAAGAGCCCGCAGCGCAGCCAGGTTTGACCACAGCAGAGGCGGGAGGGTTTTCCTTCTGGGATCAGCTGGGATTGGCTTGGACAGTCAAGGAGCTGCTGGAAAAAAGCCAGGAAGACTGAGTTACTCGGGAATGCTGGCATATATAGCTGGTGGGCACTGCACTGGCTGCCCACCCGGCTGGCAGCCCTGCACCACTCCCAATGGGATCTGCTTGGCCCCATGGAGACAAGATGTCTTGCCCAGGGAGGAGGAGAGGGGACCAAACACCCGCCAACGCACCAACCTGCATTGCACCAACATCACCCCAGGCACCTCCTCCCGACGCCGCAGCCTGCCGGGAACATGCCAGGGTCTGGTTGGGCCAGAGCTCGCCCCGCTCCTGCACCAGCAGGTGCCAGGAGAGCAGGGAAGAGCCGGCAGTGCTGCAAACAGCCCGGCCATGGGGCTGCCGGCATCTGCTGGGGACCCTGTGGTCTGGAGTCAGTTGGAAACCTTATCAGGCTTTGCGATACGGCAGAGCTCTTCCGGGACCAGAGGGCTCAGTGCCCCAGGGGTGACACAGCTCTGCAGCCTCAGATGCGTTTGTGGTCCCCAAGGATGCAGCCTGCTGCCATTGCAGGACCTCAAAACCCCCTCTTCCCAGTGCTTGGGGGAACCTGGAAGGAGATTCCGGCACTGGTGCTGACATGCCATTACATGGTGCCACGAGGCATCCCTCAGGCCTTCAAAAGGGGACAGAGAATTAACAGGGAGGAGAGGAATGAGGGAAGCAGCCCCCAGAAGATGGGCAAAAGCCCCCCTACACCTCATCCTCCAGCAGTCACAACATTCAGTTCCTTTTCAGAAATGAGCTCATGCTTCCCTATCTACAGCCACACCAGTGCCCGAGCATTCCGTCAGCGGGCATCCCACGCCAGCCCACCCCACGCCAGCCCCCCACCTCATGCCTGGGTACCAGGGGCACTGCCACAGCTCTCCCACCCTGCCTGGCCACTTATGGGTGAGAGTGGCGCTTGCATAATGGAAAATGTGAGTGGGGAGAGGGTAGCACATCTGAGAAACCTCACAAACATCCGGCTGGCTACACTGGGGCTATCTTTACACCCCAGGCACCAGCGCAACGAGCCCTGATGAACAAGAGTAAGCCCAGCCTCCTCAACACGGACGGTCCCCGGCACCCTCGCTGTGCCCCGCGCTATGGTCCCTCTGCAGAGGTGACCCAGTGACTGACCAGTCCCCTGGCCAGCCCCCGGCAGGCCATATGCCACTGGGCTGGGATCCGGGGTGGAGATGGGCTTCGGTGTTAGCTGGCCACAGCATGGCTGGGGCTGGCAGGGAGTTCTGGGATGGAGTCCGGGAGTGTCACCTGAAGCTGCCCAGGATCATGGAGATACTCAACCCATGGGTTCTGAATATTTCCATGGAGGGAAACTCCACAGCCTCTCTGGGCAGCCCGTGCCAGTGCTTGGCCAATCTCACTGCAGAAAAAACTGTTTTCTTGTGTTCAGATGCGATTTCCTACTTTTTCATCTGTGCCCATTGTCCCATCAGCAGACACCACTGAAAAGAGCCCCGTTCCCTCTTTGCTGCACCCTCCCCTTCAAATATCCATCCACATTGCTGAGGCCCCCCTCGCCCCAGCCTTCTCCCCTCGAGGCCAAACACTCCAGCTCTCCCAGCCTCTCCCCATACAAGAGATGCTCCAGGTCCTCACCAGTGTCAGGACAGGAGAATGCACTGCCCAGGAGCCATGTGCCGCTCTCCCGCTGCAGGAAGGAGGTTTTCAGGCCTGGCCCCAGGGCCCCTACCTTGCTTTCCTTGTCTTTTTGCCAGGATCTGTCCCTCAGCAGGCAGCCCTCCCCACAGCCAGGCCTCCCGTAGCACCCTTACATCCACATCTACCGCTTACCCCATCCCTGGGGCATCCTGAGCCTGCAGGGTGCCCAGTGCCTCCAGCAAGGACCAGGAGCACTCATCCCTCAGGGTACCAATAACCCCACTGAGACCCCCCAGCCCTCCAGGAGGATGCTGGCAGGTCCTCCACCCTCGCCAAGTAGCTGTAATGTACCCCAGTATCAGAAATTCAGGAACATGATCACCGCTTCTAAATGGCATACGAGCCATGCCCCTGCCCGCCATGGCCATGCATATTGTGCCCACCCTGTTGGCAATGGCCCTATCCCTGGCATGCACCCCCATGCCCCCCTTGCTGTCTGCAGCCCGCCCAGCTCTGGTGCAAGAACCTCAGGACCAGTCGCTTGCTGCAGCTCCTTGCAGACGGAGTTGAACCGAGCAGAGCTGCCGGATCGCTCCCCGCCTCCGCTCAGCTGCCAGGAGAGCCCATGCCGAGGCAGCGCCAGGAACCGAGCGCCCAGCCCACGCAGGCAGGATGTGTCGTGTGTCCCCCTCCCATTTTCCAGCACCTCAAATGTCCTGATGCACCCCAGTGCTGGCACTCCCTCCTTCCCCTTCTCCCCCCTCCCTCCATGCCCAGCCCTAAGGGGACCAGTGCCAGGATGCAACAGAGTCTCAGAGTCTCTGTCCCACTCTGCCCCTGCGCTCCCAAAACCTGGTGCAGGCAACCGACAGCCACCGGCCGTGGTGAGGAGGAGGAGGAGGGGGCGGCAGCAAGACCACATCCATCTTGGGGCCATTCAGCCCGGTGGGGGCACCTGCGCCTGGCAGCTGTCATTGTCACGGAGCACAATGGCCTCGCCGCCTCCGTGCCGAAGCCAGCACAAAGCGCCCCACGGGGCGCCCTGGAAATTACAGCCCAGAGAAAGCCAAGCTGGGGGTGTGAAGTGGGGAGATGTGATTGATGGGGAGGTTTGAGAAGGGGATGGGGAAACAGGCATTTGTGGGGGAGTGCTAGGAATGGGGAGCAGTGATCAGGAAGGATTCAGCAGATCCCAAATTGATCCTCTCCTGTTCCTGTGCCCATGGGGCTGGTCAACACCCTGCCGTGGGTGAAGCTCTCCGTTCCCATCACCAGGGACCAGAGTCCCCCCAGTCAGTGTGGGTGAGCAGTGGGGCGGAGGTCCTGACGCTTCCTGGCTCCCCAACATGACAAGCTCCTATAGACCCCCTCCAGCACCCCAACCACCACCGATGGCCAAAAAATAGGCCAAGCACCCCCCACCGCTAACCCGGTTATCTCTCAGAAGCTGCAGTCCTGGCACTAGACTCTCCCTTACTCATTAACTGTGTGCTAATTAGGTACATGCCCCGGTCTCTGGGGTGTAGGCAATGGTTCCCCACTCCCTCCATCGCAAACCCACAGGGGTGCACAGGGGTGTTGAAGTGGCTCAGAAAGGTGCCTGCAGCTGTGGCCACGGCCAGAGGGACAGGCAGCACGTGTGCCATGGCACAGCTTTGAGCCCAGGACAGCCCAGCCTGGGGGGCAGCAGCAATCGCATCCCAAAATCCTTGTGTCTGTAGAGGAGAAAGGAGTCCATCTGGCGAGGAGCCAGGCTGGCAAGCATGGTCCTGCCCATCTGGACCAAAGCAAAGGAATCCTCGGGGAAAACCCTGAACCCCAACACTGAAAACACTTAGATTTGGGGAGGAAGAATGCACGCATGGCCCCCTCCCCTCCAGCACCAGCCCTGCCAGGCTCTTGCCCCTCTCTGCTCTCTCCCAGCTCCGCAGGCATTAACCCAGCCATGTCCTTTCCACCTGCCCATCCAACACATCGCCTGCCTCCCCCAACACACTGCCGGCATCACCTCCTGCATGGCTCATTGCCGATGCTGGGCAGGATGCAGGCAGCGGCGGCAGCAGGCAGGGAGTTGGCAGCTGAGCCTTTCCCCACGCGTGGCCATGGCAGGTCAGCCAGCGAGGCCAGACCTGCTGGTGGCACAGAGGGGCTTTGATGGCTGGGCTGGGGGCTCAGGGTGCACTTGTGTCTCTGTGCTGCTGCCGCAAGACATGGGCACAGTCCAGCCACCCACCCTTTTTTCTTGGTTCCCTGGCACTGACAACTCTCTGCAATATCCCCCATGCTCCACAGCACGGCAAACCCCACCGGCACGGCAAATGCTTCATGGCAAACGCCAGTGGCTGCTGCCACCCCTCCAGGAGGGTGCTGAGGGCTCACACACAGCTCTATTCGTCGCCAGCACCCTGCACAGTTGCCCTCCATGCAGCACCCTGCACCCCGGCACAGCCCCTGGCACCCACCTGGCAGCCAGGTTGGAGCGGGCAGAGGAGGCACCAGGCTGCTCCAAAGAAGGGGAAACTGAGGCACGTTCCTTGAGCAGACAGAGGGATTCGGCAAGAGCCTCCCCCCAGCACTGCCTGCCCTGGAAATGTCTCCTGCCAAGTCGGAAAACCCCACACCACCAAGTTGGGAGCACAGGACTTCCACACCCCTGGACAAACACCCTTTGGCCCCCTCGTGCCCGTGTGACAGACTTCGCACAACAGCCAGCCCCGGGCCAGTGGGAGGGGGGCTGAACCCAGCCCCTAGCTGCCCCCAGCACAACGCCCCATCCCTCTGTGCCCCCAGCACCCAACTCCAGAGCGCTGGGGTACACCCCCAGCTCCACAATGGCATCCCCCTGCCGTGTTTTCTCAGCTGTCCTCCCTCCCTGGGGGGGGCACGGCCACCAAATCCCCACCGAATGGAGGCTGGGGCTGGAAGCTGGCTGTTGGGGGGTGGTTCTAGGACGGCCCCACGGTGAAGGTCCCCCCGTGGCGTGGCAGCCCCCACCTGCCCCACCAGCACTGCAGGCACTGTCTGGACTCACACCACCACCTCCTCCCCACAGCCAGTGGATGCAAAGAGACCACTCATCCAGCACGTCTCCCAGAGCATCCTCCCCGCATCGTGCCCAGGTCTCCCTTTCCTAAAACATCCCCCACCAACCTCCTCCTCTCCCTACTTCTCACCTGGTCATTCAGCCCAGGTTATTTCTCCCTGCACTTCAGGTAGGAGGTGCCTGGCAATTTCACTGTCCCCCACCTGCGACACCTATGGCCACCCACCCCTGCCTGGCCAGAAAGCGCTGCACCCTGTATTTTTGTAGGTCCTACCAAAATAGCTTCCTCTGAGCAAGCTGCGCACATGCACACACAAGCTGCCCTCACACCAACAGCTGGGAGGCAAAAGAGCGTCACATCCAACCTCAAAGGTGTCCCCATCCACCCAGCACACCACCACGGGGGACAGGATCTAGGGAAGGCTGCGGGAGCCTGGCACAGCCAAATTTATCTGGGGTGCCGGGAAAGACGCTGGCTCCATTTTGCCACCCACCCAGCCCCACATGCGTGCTGCCTGCAGTGGGGTGCGGGATCCCAGGAGCCTATGGCACAAACGACCCTAAATCTCACTCCCAGAGCATCCGTGGGGCAGAGCCTTCCTGAAAAAGCCCCCTTTCCCCTGGGGCAGGCAGGGAGAACCCAGGGGATCCAAACGTGGGATGAAGGCAATTGGGGGAGGGGAAATCTGGATATGGGGCCAGACCCCTGTTATCACTGTCCTGGGCACTGGCTGGGTTGGGTCTGCAAGCAGCAAGTGCCTGGCACTGATTTACACCCCAGACCGGACAAACCCCCACACACACACCTTCTCTGCAGGGACTCCCCCACACTGGCCAGCCCCTTGTCCCAGGCCCCCACGCCCCTGACCTTGCTCCTCATCTGCCCCGAGGTGGACACCTTCCGGATGAGCTTGTGGGAACTGTCCTCTTGCTCGCCCTCGCTGTCAGACGACTCCTCGCCGCCCGCCTCAGGTGAGATGGGTGCCAGCTTATCCGAGTCCAGGGATGACACCGATTCCCGGGTCTTCCTCAGGAACAGGTCCCCAGGCACCAGCTTCTCGGCCATCTTCCCACCCAGTTTGGCTCAGGGCTCCGCTGCCTCCTGTGACAGCCCTGGGAGGACAAGGACACACAGGAGTGGAGGAAGAGCCCTGACAGGGTGTCCATGGCCCCTCACCCTCTATGGCTCGGCCAGCCAGGAGGTGCAATCCTGGAAATCAGGGGGGATGGCGCATCCTCACCCAGGAACACCGCTCAGGCTTCCTTTGGCTTCCTTGCAGGCAAAGTTTCCTTCTTTGCCTTTTTTTGGTGTCCCAACTCTTCCTCACCCTGCCTGGCATCCCAACACTGTCCCTTGCTTCGCCACAGGAGGCTGTGGCCACCCCTCACCCTGGCATTGGGGTGCACCTCCCGCACCGCAGCCTGCACCCCCCCACCTCTGGTGCCTGTCCCCAGGGCGCTGGG
>JAHREE010149406.1:0-13055 GCA_033628505.1 Tringa tobata | reverse complement strand
ATCTTAAATTCTAGAAGGCAAGGTAGATAAAATGTCTTACAGAAATATGTACTGAAGTCTTTCTGCTCTCTGAGCTAAGTCAATTTAAAATTAATTAAATTTTCCATTAAAAATGCTTTATTTTGAATTTGGACCTGTAACAGAACTTTGCCCATTGTTCATTCCAGTTACAGGTGATTCAGCACCTTCTCAGATTAATGTAAATATTCCAACAGCTCAAGGCCTTAAAAATGACCTTATTTCTTCGTCTCTGCCAGGAAATTAAACATAATTTCTGGGTGTGTACTCTAAAAATATATCTTATGTATAATGCTGGACAGAAAATATTATTTATTCACGGTTTTCTTATCTTTGGATCATTTGGATAAGAAATAAATTATCTGATTGCACCTGAATGGAGCAAATATTTGTGGGATGTTTGAGTTATTTTTGTAAACTGAATTATCAAATGAATCCAAAACCTAAAAGAAAATAAAATTCTTATAATGCCCACCTTAACACCTGCCATGAATGCAGCTGCTCTCTTAATGAATATAGACTGTGCTTTAAAGCTGCCGCATTTTCGTAAGTACTGGTATTTTTCAGTAGCAACAGATGGGTATCGGATGTTTAAATAATGATTATTGAGGTATTCATTACTGATACTATCATGCTTTCCCTCCTGCTTTTAAGCAGCACTATTTTAACAACTGCATAAGTCTCATAGACACCCCAGCATTAGCCAAGCATTCTGTTGCCAAGCAACATTAGGTCCACGTTTTGAAGAATTTGTTTCATTTGACATACATCAGTCATGTATGTCAAATCTACAGGCTGACGTGACCTTCATTTTTATATTTTTAATATGACTGATTATCAATGGCATTGATTGGCAGAGATGGCATTGAAGACGCTGGAAACTACAATAAATTTTGGAGAAAGCAGAAACATCATGAGCGAAGTTGCGCTTTGTGTCATATCAAAGCTCCTTGTCAGCTTTTCTGCTTTTATGAATCTTAAGTTACAGATATTTCAGCTGGTTAGATTTCTTAAAAATACTTTTAACATTTGAGACCTGATGGGAATTTAGGCACCGTGAATACTGGGTTCAAAGAAATGCTTGCACTAACAGTTAATGTTTCATTGAATAAACCAGGAGCAAATGTATGCTTTATGCTATGGAATGCATCATGAAATTTTAAAAAAAGGAAGACAAAAAAATCTCATATCAAAATGGAAATATGAAAACTGCAGCATGAAATTCTACATATCCTATATAACGATATAGGGATATATAAGATGTGGAAAAGTTTCAGCGTTCCTGCTTTAAATCTACAATGTTGTCCCAGAGCCTTTTGAAAACAGGAGGTACGCAATAGTTTTGAATAACACAATGTTGTTTGACAAAAGAAGCACACGCCTGGAACCCCGAGAGGAGCAACGGAACAGTGAATCCTGCCTTGAATATCTAACAGGCATGAGAAACGATGGGGTGATGTGGGTAGTGACTGAGTGACCGATCTCATCGCTGACCCCTGATCTCGCAGCAGACCTTGCTCTGAGCAGGAGGTTGAACCACGAGCTCCCACAGTCCCTTCCATCATTCTGTGCAGATAGAACTGGGGGCTCAGCTGCTTCCGTATGCCTCTCACTTAGCAAATTTGGATTTCTTGCTTGGTCACTCCACAGCACGAGATGTTCTGCAGTATTTCAGTCAGGTTTCACTTTCAATACCCAGAGTAACTTCACCGGCATCAGCAAACTGACTTCGCAATTCATCTCCTTCCCCAGATAATTCATGAATATGCTCAACAGCCTACATTCCTGCACAAGTCTAGCGGGAGTCTACTGATGATCTCTGTACCAAAATCCCCCTGATTATTTGGTACAGTGTTTTGTAAGTGAAAAGAAGCCAACAAGCTACACCAAAAACCTGTCAAAAGAAAGTGAACTGAGAAAAAGCAGCAAATACATCTTCCTCTGATATGTTATCAATTCTCAGTTTTAGTACTGTTAGAAAGCAAATTTTAGTTTAAGGAGAGTGACTTTTTTTCAGAGTTGAAGTATTGCACTTAAAATCAGAAATTTGTATCGAATGGAAAAATAATTTTAAAATTTGTTTGCTTGTTTGCCTTCAATCCAAGGGATTTTGTACTCTTGTGGCTAAATTGAAGTTTAAAGCTTGAGGTAAACTATAGGAATATTCAAATCCATGAAACTGTTTCAAATTAAGAGCATAGTTAATGGTTTCGTCAAACTGAAGTGGTTATTATTCGTAAGGTCTGAGTCATTGATGATTATAAATACAATTTTACAAACAGAAAAGCCCAGGGTTTTAACAATTCCTAAATCCTTCTACTCGTGTATACAAGTAAAACCAGGTTCTTATGCGCTCAGGCAAGTAATTCCACTTAAATGTGAATGCTAGATCTGCTCACTGCTGCGGATGTTTCAACAAACAGGACCCCTCAAACTGATGTAAAGTTACATGGGGTCTTCTCTAACATGTGTCAGACTCGTGTCCATTTCTAAATCTGTCTTCCACTCCGTGCATTTCTCTGCCACTCCCTGAAAAAGTCTTGTGTCCATCATTCTCTTTTCTCATTATTTTTACTTTAACATGGTGTTTGTAAACCTGTAGATCAAACATCCTTACTGCATTCTTGAAAATGTCGGCAGAAATACAAATACATTAGAATCATAGAATCATAGAATTGTCTAGGTTGGAAGGGATCATTCAGATACTCGAGACCAACCATCAACCCAACACTCACAAAACCACCACTAACCCATGTCCCTCAACACCACGTCTGCCCGGCTTCTAAATACCTCCAGGGATGGCTACTCTACCACTGCCCTGGGCAGCCTGTTCTAATGCTTGACAATCATTTCCTGGAAGAAATTTTTCCTAATACCCATCCTAAATGACCTCATGACCATTCCTTAATTATAAAAGTATATTTATAATTTAAATAACAGCTGCCTATGGACCCATTGCTGTTCCTTTGTTTCCAATCATAATTGGTGTGCTATTCTTTTTTTTTTCTTTTTTTTTTTAATCATTATTTTATTATTCTTTTGGGGAGTAGATAATTAAATACATTACCTTCAGTAAAGATTTCCAAGTATGATTCAAACAAAAATTTGTCCCACTTTATTTGTTTTCAGAACCTGGCAGTATATTACATGACATCTGACTGATAATTAGAAAAATGAATGGGAAGGAGGTTGAAATGAAAAAGCCTTTAGAGAAAGGTGCTGGATCATTCTTCTATAAAGAGAATTAGTAGAATAATGATAAAAGTGTTAAATTAAAATACTGATTTTTTTAGCAGTCCTACAGTAGGTGTTAGTGGAGCTGGATATCTACACAATTAAAACTAAACAAAGCCTTCCTGTTGAAAACTACTGTGTCCAGTCAAAAACATATTCAAATAATATTTAATACTCAGATTTTTTCCTCCTCCTTTTTGCACGGAGGGTTAATTGGGTTCATGACATTATCTGAAGGATGGAGACAACTTTGCTCAATTTATGTTTTGTAAGCACAGGAAATCTTTCTGAACATATTCATGGGGATGAGTATGTTACATACAAAGGAAAGACTGGTAAGATGAATAATGGACTAAAATCAGGGTATGTGTAATGAAGAGGGTGAGGTAAAATATTCTGCTGTTACAGTTGGATTAGAGCAGGTGGAGGTTGAGGAACTCGGCTTTCCTGCCTAGCAACAGAGACTGCAAACTGAATTGCATGAAAGGTACTGGAAAAGAGTCTTTACTTACATCTAACTTTGAAAAGATGGAAATATGCTATGTTTTGGAGAAAGGCATGAGATACCTAAAAACTAGGATGGAAGAGCTATTTTTCCACCTCCTTACTCTCATCTCGTCTAACTGTGGAAGGATCTGGGTACATTCAGCTTTAGATCACTTATCTGCATAAAATAAATTTTAAGAGTCTTCCAGAGACAGTTCCACGGAGGAATTGTAATTACTGAATTTCTGCTGGACTGAGATATTCCAAGTTTTAGGTTCAGATCATGAAGATGTCATCCATGTGTCTTACATATAGAATAATTTTGGCACTCGAGTATATGGAATTACTCAGGGAACTCATGAAGATATTGTGACACTATGAATCCATCTTCATGTTCACAGCTTGTTTTGGCAAAATATTGCTTGCTGATGGCATGTTTGTGAGTTAATTTTGGAGCAATATTGGCTTGAATTTTTTTGATTGAAAATCTGAAGGTTGGTTTTTTGTAGGTATTTCAGAAAGGTAATGATACTGTCATGATATAGGATGTTAATATGCAAATTATATAGTTCATGTAGACAGAGGCTCTTGTGAGATGTTATAGAGTTTGTGCAGGATGTCCATTGTGTCCTGGGAAAGCTCCCTCTTGTCAAGAGATATGAGTTTTTTGTGAACATGATAGATATTCTGAGAACGCTGTGGTTGAAAATGACAGGACTGCCATAGTTTCCATGCTTGTGGACCAGTTTTCAACTGAGCAATCGAATTTCTCTGCATGACTGAGAAATGCTATTAAGCTACACAGGAATAATTCAGAAAAATCTTTAATGGAGAGTGCTAGTCTAACGCTCCTGTGAAACATTCTGTCATTCTTACTTAATTTGCTCCCTTGAATTACTTTATCTCACTCAATATCTCTCCAACAAGTTTCCAAGATGTCCACTACATAAAAGCCCACTTGTAAAAGCAGACATTCTAATTAATCTATCTTAATTTCTAGAGTCCATGCCTTAGTAATGAAATGTGGTCTTTGATTTCCTGGCCTATCTTGTTTTCTGCAACGCAAAATTGGCCGCTAGATTTATCACTGTGAAATTGAGACTATTTTTAAAGAAGTAAAATGATACACACCTATATATCATATACACACACCACAGCCTTTTGGCTTTCATTTGTGTGTAGCTTCTCAGTTTGAGTTTTTTTCCCCCCTTGTTTTAAACAATTCATGTAAACCAGAAGGAATAATCAGACGACATCTATTTTCTGGCTTTATATAGTGATTAAGAATGTGATTTAAACAGACCGCTATTACTGCGTTTGGCGCTTTTGAAATAAAACCTTTATGCCAGTGTCTTGGCAAACTATAGGAANCCGCTATTACTGCGTTTGGCGCTTTTGAAATAAAACCTTTATGCCAGTGTCTTGGCAAACTATAGGAAGAGCTGGGCAGAATGGCTTTTGGTGCATTCTCGTACTAGAGAGCAGCTTAATTAAATTTGCAGAGTGAGGAGCATCTGCTGTAGGTCATAGAAAGAGAGATGTAGCAATATTTTTATATTGATTCCATGGAAGAGGATAAAGGCCATTTCTCTTAATGTCAACAGCAGGTGAAGATAAGAAATAATCGCATTCTCCACAAAAACCATGTCAAAAACACACTTTGTAGTTTATATGAAGCCTTAAATATCTCAAATTTCTTCCATAATGATAGAAGGTAGTCATTAGGAACATTTCCTTGCTATCTAGACACTTTGGGAGGTAACTTTATTTCTCTGTGTACAGAGACTGTGGGAAAAGTAAAAGCTGGTAGACGGCGAGCAGATTTTGCCTTTATTTAACCACATCACTAAAGCAGAATCTCAAAGAACTCGAGTTTTTCTGGCAACACTGAAGAGTAATAGGAGTAGAAAAATTTACTGCACACTAAACCATACTTAGACTGAAATACAGCAGTGGACCAGTTCTGGATGCCAGACTTTGTCCTCTCCTCCTTCTTTTCACAGTATCTGCTATTGCCATCCCCATCTGTTATTACCATTACCAGTTTTCCCCCATCAGTTCTGAGCGAGGATTAACAGAAGAAATGGATACATTATGCAAAGAAGGAAATAAATGCAATACAAAATTATTAATTGCATCCCAATTGTATTCATTATATCCCAACTGTTTTGCTTAAGTAAACTGTCTGTTCTCCAGCCTCTCTGTTTCTCGACTTTTTCAGATTTTAAGTTACATGGGACTGGAGTATGTCTCCTTTGTATATTTGTACAACATCCAAGAAAGTGAGGTTCCTTATTTGATTCAATCATCTGTGCTTAACTCCATGCTAAAAACATCAATGGTTAATAATAAATATTGCCCTCCTTAGGGAAAATAGGGCTATATATAAAGATATTTTTTTTTTTTAAGGAAAAGCACTCAGAAATATATCAGCTTTTGGCAAATCTACTTCAGACTTTTAATACATCTGTAAGATTGTCCCATATTCTACCTTTTCCTTTTATGCCGGATGAAATAAATTACAGCTAAATCACAATAATACAGTTTATCAGAATATGTACGTATATCCCATTCTAGCTGACGAGGTTACTCTTGTAACAGATAATGCTTAAACAGCATCAGTAGCACATGCAGCAGAGCTGTAACAAATGACAATAAATGTGCTACAGAAATGAAATGGATAGTTTTTTATCTGAAAGAAGACGAAGGCATAATATGAAATCCCACTCTGACAGTGGTTTGGCCTTTAGCAGAATGTAAGAATTATTGTTATTGATGCTGTTACATGTATTACCATTCCACACATTGATTTTTATTGCAGAACCTTTAACATAAACAAGAAAAACAAATATATGTATATATGGCTAAAAGCTAGATCCTTATTTGAATTTTTATCAGCATGGATAGTAAGAACATGGTTTAGGGACTTTTAAAGACACTCAAATATTTCAGTTTTAAAATTTCCCTTATGGTACCACTCACAGAAGTTATAGTGTTCAATCCTCTTGTCTGAGGTCATTATGCAGAATGCACCTCTGCATATCTCAGAAAGACGTTTTTGTGCTTACATATACATTCCCATGTAATAGGAGATTTTGCAAGTTTTGTGGTGATATTAGAGTACTACAGGAAGGGCTGTTTGAGCCCTATGCAGTGAAATCACAATAATTTGTAAAATAGAGAAAGGATGATATTTCACTATTCCTTTTGGTAAATCACCAAGCTTGGAGGAAGCAGACAATTCTGCAAATGCAGGTAAGACGTGAGAACAGAGGGTGTAATGGCACAGAAGAAACGCATGACCAAAGGAACAACAGCAATGAAGAAGGAAAGAGGTGGGGAAAGAAGAAAAAGAGGGAAAAAATAACCAGTAGTTACTGTATGGGAAAGGGGAAATATCAGAACAAGGTGCTGCATGTGTCTCTCAGTCAAGTGTGTTGTTTCCCTATTTATTTTAAAAGTTGCCTGTTGATGATCTCTTTCTTTTCAGTTGAGTTTACCCATACAGCTTGCTATTCACTGCCCCATAGTCCTTACCAAAAATAAATAAACTAAAAAAAACCCCTCCAACCTTACCAAGAAATACATCCAAGAAACAAATAGGTCTCCCAGTCACAAAAAGTTCCTGAAATGCCAACCCTGCCCCAAACTCTAGACAATAACCATGAAATCCCTAAATAAGCTCTGTTTAAATACTGACTAAACGAGTTGAACTCTGGTTTTCACTGTCATTATGTATAGCATATTTTTCCAAGTGCAATCAAGTTAAAATATATATTTCAATATATTTTAATTTTTATAATATACAGACTATTTCTTTTTACCAACAGATGTTGCTGCTTTCATCTGGATTATACTGTCTTTAAATAATTTCAGTTTAAAAGGAAAATGGCCCCTATGGATTACAAATTACCTCACTATTTTGCAAGTGCAGGTCAAATTGGTTGTGAAGAGGTTGCATTGGAAAACCCTTTATTGGAAGAGTTCTGTTGTGATAATGGCTGTGTATCAATTATTTAGGAAACAGAAAAAAATGAGGTTTAGCCCTGTACAGTGCAGAGATGGAGTATACAGTTCATAAAGTAAAAAGTAATGGCTGGTTCAGACACTGAAAAAGAGACTGACCTTATATTTATGACAGTGCTAGGCCTGGGAGTAAATCAAAAAGCAAAATCCTTTAGATATGTGCTTACTTACATGCTAAAGTTCATATTTGATCTATTTGCTCATTGAAGCTATCATTCCTTATCCCTTTTTTGGCTTTTCTCTCAAGTATAAAACAGAAGTATTACAATGAAAGGACAATTTCTTTCCGCTATACGAAGACAATTATATTAGCACTTAATTGTGCTTGAGCTCATGTAGTTTCCATTCAAACTTTTGCTGGAGTTCAAAAATATTAAGCTATCTGCTCCTCGTTTCACAGGGACATACAACAGAGGGGCTGGAGGGAATACTGAGGGTAAAGGACATCACCACACTGAGCAGTTCTGCCAAAGGTGTTATCCTGAATGAACTGAATTTACATGTGTTTTCTTTACACTGTAGAAGCAGAAAGTGAATTTAATTAGACAGAGAACATTCTCCAAAAAAAAAAAAAAAAATCCATTAAGAAGGATTGTTTAAACAAAGGTCTCATAAAGCATCTACAGCTTCAGGAAGAGCATGTTTTATTTAACTTCTCCTTTACTTATGGTTCCTGTGTTGTATGTGTCAAAAGTGTTAATTTTGTTGTAAAAATAATTTCATCATTTCCTAGACTATGCAGTTAACATGGAAATATTTTATTATAATGAACCAACTGCTCTTAATCTTAAAATAGAACTCACAGCTTTTGGTGAATTATTGTGGAATTTAATTTGCCCTAATCTGCTACAGTGACAAGTGCAATATAAATAAAAATGTGAAGAAGAAAAATGTGCCATTAAGCCAAGAGTAAAAGTCAGGAGATACAGGTTCAGATTTCTCCAAACTGGAACCTTAAGTTCAGCCCAGAACCTTTTAATTACACACCTAAAAAATGGCCTGGGTGCTTAATGGTTCGGAGCCTCATTAAATTCCAGTTTACTCAGGGAAAAGCACTGTGTGTATAATTAGCTTGCAAAAGCCAAGTTACTTCTGTAGGCACCTGAGTATGGATGTAAAAGCTCACCTTTAGGACCCAACCAAGGGAAAAAAAAATTAAGAAATTATTTGTTTTCAGTTCTGCTGGACTGGATTCTTGGGGCATTTTTTGTTTGTTTTCTTTTGGTCTTTCGATCTCAAATGATTTGTTTCTCTGCTTGAAGTCTAAGCCCCTGGGGATGAGTTTTTATGTGAGAATTTTATCTATCTCTTTGTATCTCTAGTTTAAGAAAAAAAAAAGTCTCTAGTCTCCCTGGTTGTAGAGAGGAGAGGAACCTTTAAAAAGGACTATTAGGAAAAGAACTGAAGGCCTAAATCCAGGGGAGTAAAAACAAATTAAAAATAGTGTTAAGAAATATAAACCACATGATTTTAAACCCATCTCATCATTCCAGGGGTGGGAATTACTCCCAATTTCTTAATATTTATCCTTATTCACACTGTGCTAGGCAAGTTATTTAACCTTTCCATACCTAACTTCTCTTCTTTATGTTGTAGCTGAAATAATAGTATTTACTCATCTCTCAGGGTTTTAGGAGATTTAATTTAATAATGCCTATGAAACACTTCATTAATCATGGAGGGAAAGTAATAGGGAAGCACGGATTATTATCATTATTAATTAATTAAAAGAATCTCCCAAGACAAGAAAGGAATGATTACGGTCAGGTGATTTATATTTTAAGAATATACTGTGCTGTGACTTATAAAAGAATTTTTGGGCAGCCTTGGAAGAAAATACACTAGGTATATTGTTAGCAGATTTGGATTTATAACCTCATTGAAATTTTCATGTTTTAAAAGACTCATTATTTCTTTTCTTCTGTTGAATTGATGAGTAATTATTATGCAAATCTTCTTGTATTTCTTTATGGATAACCTTTGGACTGGCATTTTAACTAAATATTATGTAAGATTATTGATAAAACACAACTGAATAGTAACAGAAGCAACGACAGCAGTCACTGCATATGTAAAATGCTCTCTGGAGTCTGAATGTTTTAAAATACTATGACTTGAATAATTTGACAATAAAAATATTCAGTGATGCTTTCTCTTGTTCTCAAATGCACCATTAGATTAAAAGTGCTCAAACAGTTTCCAAGCTGACCACATTTTTTTAATTAGAAGTGAACGTGCTATTCTACGACAAATTGCCATGCGATCTAAATAGTGCATTCCCTAAATAACACCGAACAAATCCTTTTTTTTAAGGCCATTTTATCACCAACATCATCATCACTATTCAGGGAAATACAACATCGTGTGGAGTGATCATGTTCCGCAATGTGAAAAGAGGGAAGGTAAATACTGGACCAGAAAACTCTGGGATGAGGCGGGAGATGCCTTGAAGATCCAGACATCTCCTTTCCTAAAATCTAAGAGAACCTCAAACCTATCTGCTGGTAAGAGATACTGAGCAAGAACTTTACTAGTATTCACATTACTGAGTTGGTGCTCACTGAAGTAACGCAAATCACTACTTTCTTGAAAGTATTTTTTACTTCTCACAGCACTCAAAGCAATAGAAAATTTGTCATCTTTTTATTTACCCTCTGTTTTCAAAGCAATTTCTATTTTTTATCCCTCATGGTCCTGCTTTCAAGGTTGTTTTATGATCATAAGTACTTCAGATTTTATTTTACAATAAATAAAAAAGTTTAAAAACAAAAGCTCTTATGACAATATGATTCCAGGACCTGAGCATTTATGAAACATGTCAAATGCTGGAAAACTTAAAACAAAATGCCCCAGACTGACAAAGCTGCCCAGGTGTTTTGGTTCTCAACATGCTTTTTCACCTTATAATAATATATCAATTTTTATTATCACAAGTGATGTGTTCAGTTGACGCGTGCAATTTGCTTGTTTATAAAAGAAGATAAAAATATTACACTTTGCATCTTACTCCTTGGACTATAGATAAACAAAACACTTTCTATTTCCTCGGAAACCTCTAACATGGTTAAATTGTAGAATACAGTGAAATCAGTGCTTTCAACAAAGACTATGGTTTTCAAGAGAGACATAATTCCTAAAAACAAGCACACTTGATCACAGAAAACACATGAATTGCCAGCTCTTAGGTAGACAAACAGATAAGCTTCATGATTATTATTTCTTAAGTTTTCCTACTTTGCTGTCAAAATCTCTGAAACAGTAGACTCTGAAATGCTCTAGAGTCTGCCTTTGGATAAATTCCTTTAAGCATCACAGAAAGAGAAATAAGATTAAAAGAAGAGTTTAAGACTTTCATAGCAAATATAGTGTGTGAACCTGAACTGCAAAGTAATACTTTTAATTGTGATACTCCACTAGCCCCGTTTCATTACATCCCTAAACAACTTGATTTAAGAAGAGACATAATGGTAATATGTCAAGTAAAACCAATGGTTCCACATCTTTTGTTCATCATTGTACATATTTGGAAGGCAAAATTAGGATATTAGAAGGATGCTATTGTTATCAGAACACTTTATCACTTTGATCAAGTTAAGAGTCTTTTCATTCTTATATACTCCTGCTCTTTCAAATTAGAAAATTTCTTCTTTTTCTCCCCCCCAACCCCCTCACTTGCTGAATCACGCAGAATAACCTGCGAAAAACCAAGCCTCTATTGCTGATCTTTTATGTCACATGTACTGTCCATTAAAATTATCATTCCCCCTATGCTTAAAAGCAACACATCCGTCACAATAATCTCGCACTGGGCATATTGTCATGAAAATGCCAGAATAAAGCCTCTTTGAAAAGAGAAAATGAACAGAAGGTGGTAAAACAAAGCCGCAACAACTTTGTGGATAATAGATAAATTCTCTTTCTGTTTCTGAAGATTTGGAAATGTTAAAATAAACTTACCCTACCGCCTGCGCAGACGTGCATCTGTCCGTCTCTGAAGAACTTTCTGTTTTCTTCTCAGCTGCTGGTGGACACGTTTGTCTCTACCCTGCAAAGACAGAGAGGCATCAGCACGCTGTTTGAGGGGGTCACTCATCTTGTGTTTATTCTTTTATTCCTTATGGAGTTGTTTCTTGAAGTTTTATGCAGGTTTGTAATATGCTGTAATAGGTTGATGAATTCTAATAGGTTGAGGAATTAACATACTCATGAGATAAATGTGTCAGTTTACACATTGCAGAATTGTTGGGGTTTGACTTTCTGCAGACATCAGAGATACCACCGTTAAAGAAAATTAAATTACAATTTTGTGGAAATTTCAGAAATATTGTCATTGGTTTTGATTATTTATTAAACCAAATAAAACTATTTCTCCTAACTCAAAAGCTGTTTAAAGGATATTTTGGATCTGTAAAAATGCCTTTGTTGTTCAATTTATAGCCTTAAATTTCTTTTAATATTGGAACTGAATACTTTGGACTCATTAAGAATGTTGTCTTCCAGTTGAAATTACCTGTTTAGATTAAATACATTCTCTAGGGTGGAAAAAAAATCTTCAAGCTCAGGGTTGCAAGTACTGTTCCTTTCAAGGAAAACTGAATGTCTGATGCAAATATGACTCAAGAAAGACAGAGCTAGTGCATTTATGCTTAATCTGGCCAAGGTCCAGAGACTGCCAGCAACTGAAAGACCACGAATAGCTGCCATATTTTATCTGTCTTGCCCTCAAGTGGAAAAAAAACAGGAGACACCTCCCCACCAACTGTGTTCTATGAACTAAGTAATCTTGCTAGAGTAAATTAAAGTTTGTTGAAAGTAAAGTGGATTAGATAAAGGAGAAACTATATTTTCAATTCTTTATTTTCCTTGACTTCATGCGAATTAGGTGAAAGGACCAAACAATTTAAGTTTTTACAGGCAAAATATCTACTTTGTATTACTCCAAATGTTAAAACCATTTATTGAATGAACTTCTCAAACCTAGTGATTTTTGTTGTATAGAGCTGTCAGAGTGATATTTAAAATGAGTGAATATGGTCAGTGTATTAAAAAAAAATCAGGCCTTTTAAGTAGCAGTGTAGCAAGATTAAAGGCCAACCTTTTAGATGTAATTGCACTTGAAAGACTGCCAATTAAGTTAAGAATTGCAACTACAGTGCTTATTGCACATTTCTAGGTCTGAAAATGCAAGTAGATGGTGGGGAAACTGTATTCTTTAAGACAGTGACCCCAGGGGAGTGGAATTTGCAGATGCCAGAAATGTAGGTGGATGGAAAACAGAGGTGCTTTCACAC